>JAWNMV010000793.1:0-65989 GCA_035043635.1 Drosophila rellima
TAAAAAAGTGACGAGGGGCATGACAGGTCATTCAAGAGTTGAACTGATCGTAACGGTCGTTTGAACTCGAAAGTAAAAGTAAGAGGGCTACAGGTGCATTAGACATGTTTGCTAGGACTTTATGGTGATATAAATTAAAGCGTACGTTAGGGATAATAATATAAAATAATTTAGGGTGCCTGTTAAAAAATTTCGCGTGGAGGTACTCTAGTGTAACAGGTAATTAACACGTTTTGCTGTGACACCCTTGCTGAACACCTATGTGTATATTTCTAAGAACCTTGTCAATTCATTGGCAAAATACAATCTTTGTGAGGTAATGATTTTATGAGCCCAGCACCATGGGACAACACCCAAAAATCTCTAGTTGCCTATATTATAACTACTCATAGCTAAAAGGAACTAAACTTGAGAGAACCGTTAAAATTAATGAAAATAATAATACAATTCAAATGGAAATTTCTAGTAGTAAAGAAACAATATACTTTAATAGCAGAAACACAATTGGTGAATTGTTTGGTTTCCATCAGAATATACTTAAACCACATCCTACTAAAACGTATCTGTCCGATCAACCTATAAATATATTTAAAATTAACACGATTCGAATGGAGTGCTCTAAAATTAAAAAATAAATTGTCTTTAAAATCCTTCGGCTTTAAACTTCGAGTATAACAAGTACGAAAACAAAATGAATGAAATATTAAAAGTTCGGGAAAAGCCTTTCACAGACGAAAGTATCTCGAAGAAAGAATATCACACCTATTCACCATATCAACAGACATTTAAACCAAATGATGAAATTCGAATTTCTATCCAAAATCAAGACTTGTATGTGCTCCCCCACAAGAGCTATCTTAACTTTCAAGGAATTATTAAAAAAGTATCAGCCGAAAATGTTATGTCGACAGAGGGCGTCGTTGCCTCACTTTAAAAAATAATTGTATGGCATACATTTTGGATGAAATAAAATATGAAATAAATGGTTGTGAGTTTGACAGAACGCGGTTCGTAGGTGTCACTTCAACCCTTAAAAACTATTTCTCATTGACCCACCTTAACAGTCGAACTCTTTTGTATTCTGGATGGACTGGAGGAAGTGATATCCAAGCAAATGCAAATTTTAATTTTTCCGTTCCACTAAAAAATTTGTTGGGTTTTGCTGAAGATTTTAATCAGGCGACCAGGTCAGTAGACCTCTCATATCAAAATGAAATGGTGAAATTTGGTCCCATTGATGTGAGAATTTCAACTGAATTAAGTGTGCCAAGTGAAGAAAATACTCAAGTATATTGTCTTCTCATTCATGAGCGTTTAGTCGAGCACAATCCTTTAAGCGGTTTAGTTCAAAGAGTCGTCTAGCAATCTTCATATAGAAAATGAGTGAAGATACTGTTGCAGTTGATGTTCAAGGATTCTTTAATAATAACAACAAGTTCATTGTGAAGGAAATTGGAAAAGCATTTGGTGAAGAATCTAGACTTAATAATCATTTCGTTATACGGGATCCGTTTAATTTTAATCAATTAAATAAAAAGTCACAAAAAACTGCAAGCTGGCTTACTAAAAAATACCACAAAATACATTGGAACGATGGCTTCAACCATTTTAATCAAACTCGAAATTATCTCAGGAAAATTACTACAGGAAAAGAGATTCTATGTAAAGGTGTTGAAAAGAAACGATTTCTGGAAACATTTTTAAGGGATCAACATTTAATTGACGTTGAGGAGCTTGGATGTCCAGCACTCGATACTTTTAAGGGAAAACAGTTTCCGTTCTGTAAAATGAACCGTCTTGAAGGAGTTTGTGCACTAAATAATGCCAACAACATTTTGAAATTCTATTAGGATATAATGTAGCCAACATTTATATCATTAACATTTAGAGTTTCAAGGCGAGCATACATCAAAAGCAGCTACAAGAACAACAGCAACGACAACAACAACAACAACAGCAATGGAACAATTCTTTATGAAATTAATTTTTTCTTGAACACTATGGCGATGAGATATTTGGAGAGCATTTGCAATTTCTTATCATTACAAGGGATATGTTCATGGACAATGAAGGATGTGATCTTGTCAGATCAAGATATGGTGAACACTTAAAATTCTGTGAATGAGATAGGTCGAGAGACTTTTGCCTGCTCTTTCTATGCTAACTAATCGACAACTTGGAGTTAGAAAATAAATTTTATCTTAAATTAACTTAAGCAAAAGATTATAATATTTAAAAACAACCAAATAAATAGCACCAAACACACACACACACACACATAAACACACTGTTGTATCATATTTACAATGAAATGGGCAAGGGTGTATAAAAGGAGACTTCATCCTTAAAGTTTTCAGTTTCAATATAGCAGACAAATAAGTAACCAGCAAGCGGTCAAAGAAGATATTAAGAATTTTGAGTAAAATAATTCAAGTGTTCCTCAATCAATTCAAGGATTTCATGTTCATGGAGCACTGTGTCCGACTCGTGGAGTTCAAACTATAATAACGGTGTTGGCATCGCTTCATCAAGCAATCCAACTTAAGGTTTCAATCCGGCGTTTCCAAATCCCGGCTATCCTCTGATCTAAGTTAATCCTGAATTTATCGAAAGGCTGTGACTATCGATTTCATTGTACTTATGCTAAGTCATTTTGTAAGCCACTTTATTTTCTTACCGTCATCAAGTGAAGCCAACTTAAACCTAATTAAAGTGAATAAAGAAAAATCGTTGAGTTTTACTACTGCTTATCTGGAACTTCTGCCCCCCGACGAAACATTGGTCCTTCGAGCCGGGACGAACCTAAATCCATATCTAGACCAAAATGGTATCCTCCGCTCTTGTGGGCGACTGAAAGCATCAGAATCCCTCAGCTACGATGAGCGACATCCGGTTTTAGTCCCGTACAACTGCCATTTTACACAGCTTCTGGTCCAGTTCGTTCACGCGATTTCCCTTCCACAGGTCGCTGGTTCTTCGAGCCGGAGCAATATTACTGAAACCCCACTACGGTTCGGTGGAAGCAAAAGATAAGTTTTAATCCATTTTCGACACAAACATATATGTTCCGATCCTCCATTTTATTAAGTCCGCCATTCGAGAGAACAAAAAATCTAAGTTCCTTATTTTTCTCCTTTTTTCATGCAGTCGCTTAATTAATATAGATCAACTGCATTTATTTATTACTACAAAATCCTCAGAATCCCGTCGGCGCACCTGCTCAATAATTCGTCAAATTTTACAGTCCGCTGCCGTTGCTTGCAGCATCTTTCATTGCAACACATTCTTCTACCTGCTCTGATATTCCAAATCCAACTGAAGGTGTTCCTGAGACAATTAGTCAAACAGTTTCTATTTCCAAAATTACAAAATTTGCGGTCACTTGTTCAAAGTCTTATACATACATGTGTACATACATACATACTGATCTGGCTCTGAACCCTGGTACCCATGAAGTCCAGGGTCGACCCTAGCATGGACATAACTCCACGGAAAGGGATCGAGACGGTAACTAAGCACTACGCCCGGAAATAACGGATTCGAGTGGGGACCCAACCACACAATGACCACAAACTCACACACACCAGGAAGAGGAGAGAAGATTACAGAGGATGCAGTCTTTGCAACACGCTAGCAAGGACACCCCTATCGTCTGCTCCACCAGCGACAAATGGAGCAAGCATCTTCCACTTTAGAGCCAGCGCAGACGAATCACAGCGACCACACTGTGACCGACTAGACCTTTTGCGGACACAGGGTACGCGAGCAAAAGACCTAGTAAAGAGGATGCAAGACCAGCGTCACGTAGACAGGGCAGCCCTTTACGTGCGCGTTGAACTAGATGGTCAGGCCTCTAGTCATCTCCTGACATCCAAGACCAGAGTTGCTCTAGTCAAAACGGTTTCTTTGCCACGGTTCCTTCACGGAGGAAATCAATTAATGATGAAACTTATCCGAGCCAAGTATTGGATTTCCATATTAAAAACTCTTCTCCAGTCCATTGTACATTCCTGCAGGGTATGCATCGGAAGAAACTCCAAGTGCAGATGATGGGTGATCTGCCAACCGAAAGGGCCACGATCTCGAGAGCCTTCTATCACACGGGTGTTGAATTACACAGAATTACGCAGGAAGAGCGAGCCTAATCACCAAGGGGTATGTCTGTGTTTTTGTGTGTTTTAGCACCAGGGTTTTAAAACTTTATTCCACAAATCGACATCCGTCTCGAAATATACGTTCAAAGAATTCGCGACCTTGTTGAATAAGGTCAAGCCTGTCAAAATTCCAGACCCATCTCTCCAATGTCAGAAGATCTCACGGATCTTTTGGCTTTCACTCCTGGGCACTTCCTAATTGGTGGCCCTCTCATGTCCATAGCCGAACCTAAGATCAACGAGCCCGCTATGTCTATCATAAACCGATGGCAGCGGCGGCAGGCGATCAACGAGCAGTTCTGCAATCGCTGGAAGGAAGAGTATTTGAAAGAGCTGCACAAGCGCAACAAATGTCAATTTCCTGATAGAAACCTTTAAGATGGCGATTTAGAGATCGTCAAAGAAGATAATCTCCCTTCGAACGAATGGTGTCTCGGACGCGTACTTGCTGTTTATCCCAGAGCTGACGATAAGGTCCGTGTGGTCGATGTCCAGACCTCTCATGGAGTTGACAAACAGCAAATAGTGAAGCTCTTGTTTCTTCCCGTCGATCCGAACACTCCTAAGCAGCAATAATTGTTCACGAACTGAATAATTTATAGCTCCAGTATTTTCTATTTCCAGCACATAGCCCAATTTTCTTTACAATGGCACCCCGCAGGTCCCACGCCCAAACGTTCGATGACAAACGTACTCGAGGAACTGCGTCCTTCCGCTGCCGAGTCTGTCGCGGCATTCACCCGCTGCGCAACTGCAAGCGCTTTGTGTGTCTCACGGCAGAGAAGCGGGTCCGAGCGGTGTTGGTGAATAAGTACTGCTCAAACTGCTTAGCGCACCAGCACTCCGGGCCATCCTGCCGAAGTCACGATAGATGTCGCGTCTGCCGTGAGCCACATCATACCTTGCTCCATATCCATGAAGCAGTTCGTCCCGCGTCTACCTCCCGGTCGCCTTCCGGCTTCAGGAATCCGCCTACGCTGGCCTCACTGCTGCAAGCGAAGAGCGTGAATGTGCTGCCCACGGCATTGGTACGCCTGTACAACGGAGAGACGCCGTTTGTCCTCCGGGCCCTCATCGATCCATGCTCAGCCGTGAGTACGATCAACGCCTCACTCGCGTTGACCATGAAGCTGCGGCATATCAGCGTAGGCAAGGTTCGGGTATGCTTGGCCATCATAACACCCGACCACAACGACAGAGCCCAATCTCGAAGCTGTCCTCAAAAATGGATCCTGATCTCCAATTCCGGACTCCTCTGCGGGCGTTGGGGGACGAAGTGCGCAAGCGCTTTTAGAACCTAGCGCTCGCAGATGAGCAGTACCATCGGCCAAGCACCGTTGCCATGGTGTTGGGATCGCATGTCTATCCCAGCATCCTCCCCGAGAGCTTCATGCCCAACCAAGGTGGCCTTCCGCTAGCCCAAAGCACCGTATTCGGATGGATCCACTCCGGCAATGTAGCGTCTAAATCCGCTTCCCCCTCTCTCAGTGCTTTTGCCTCGCTTAATCAAGCAAACCAACTTAAGGTTTCATTTCGGCGTTTCCAGATACCGGCTACCCTCGAGGTCTAAGTTAACCCTGAATTTATCGAAAGGCTGTGACTATCGATTTGCTAAGTCATTTTGTAAGCCACTTTTTTTCTTACCGTCAACAAGTGAAGCCAACTTAAACCTAATTAAAGTGAATTAAGAAAAATCGTTGAATTTTACTACTGCTTATCTGGATCTTCTGCCCCCCGACGAAACAAACGGAAATATGGAACGCACTTATCATCTTTTTTTGGTCAAAAGATGATACAACAAGTGGACCGGAGAGTTTTCGATGCCTATACTTATCCCGCTACAAAACGGATGCATTGGATATTATGTTACTTTATTATAAAATAGCTGATAGTTTTGTAAATTATACTAAATAAATGAAAATTAAATTGTTCAACAAACCACCAAATCTAGTTTTCTTTTTATTAACACAAGGTGAGTTTTCTTGTTCCCATTTCAAAGATCGCGCACGTGTTCATGAGGGGTGTGAAATACTCGAGACAGGTTTTCTTACAATCGGGATGCGAGGAAAGACAAATCCGTGAACAAAACAATACTTACCTGACCCTTGACCTCTGACCCATTTACTGAAGTCAGTAACAGGTTTTCTTCACTATCGGATTGCGAGGGTGAGTACAAGCCGCGGCGCGCACATCTCAATGCATGCCCATAATCCTCGTGTCATCCCCAGAGAGTGCACACACTTTGACATTCTCACGCTCACACACACCGCAATCGCACGTGGATCGCACTCACCCTCCTTATTACCACCCCCAACATAAAGGGGTCATTAATTAACTCTCACCTGTCAAGCTGTCAAATGTTAACACTTGTTTATGATCGACACAACCCCCCTCTCGACAACACACTTCTCAACGCAGGCCCAGAAAAGCACCCCCTATACACGATCAGCATACCCCCTCCCACTAACACCTGGTGACCCTTTATGCTCATGAGCATCACTAATCCCCCCGCCTCCTCCCCATCCCACACTACCCTTTACCCATTGTGCAACCATGCGTACCTAATCCAGAAATCACTAAACCGTTACCCCCACCTTCAAAAGTGGCCAGAAACCCGCATTTTACAACTACTTTTTTCATACTAAAGCTTGATTTTCGACTGATTGTTGCTATGGAAGCTATATGGTATAGCGCAATGATTTCAACTAAACTTGGTCAGAAGGTATATGATAGCTACAGATGCATATTCTGTTAGACTGGTTGAGATATCTAGATTATCAAATAAAGTTTTCTTAATAAAGCTTGATTTTCGATTGATTGTTCCTATGGCAGCTATATGATATACCGAGCCGATTTCAACTAAACTTGGTCATAATCTATACTGTCACCCCAAATGCAGATTCTGTTAGATTGGTTGAGATATCTCAAACAACAAAGAAGTTTTTCATACTAAAACTCTATTTTCGACTTATTGTTCCTATGGCGGCTGTAAGATATGGCAGACCGATTTCAACCAAACTTGGTCAGAATGTATAAGATCACTCAAAATGCATATTCTGTTAGATTGGTTGAAATACCTCATGCTAAGACTCTATTTTCGACTTATTGTTCCAATGGCAGCTATATGATATAGACCACTGATTTCAACCAAACTTGGTCAGAATGTATAGGATAGCTTCAAATGCATATTCTGTTAGACTGGTTGAAATTTATCAATAAACAGAAACGTTTTTCATAGTAATGCTTGATTTTTGACTGATTGTTCCTATGGCAGCTTTATGATATAGCGAGCCGATTTCAACAAAACTTGGTCAGAATCTATACGGTCACCCCAAATGCAGATTCTGTTAGATGTGTTGAAATATCTTAAAGAAAAAGTTTTTCCTACTAAAGATTGATTTTCGACGGATCGTTCTTATGGCAGCTATATGATATAGTGGTTCGATTTCAAACAAGTTTGGTCAGGATGTCAAGGACCATCTTATATGCTTATTCTGTCAGTTTGGTTGAGATATCTCAAGTAATATAAAAGTTTTTCATACTAAAACTCTATTTTCGACTTATTGTTCCTATATCAGCTATATGATATAGCAGATCGATTTCAACCAAACTTTGTCAGCATTTATAAAATCTCCCCAGATGCATATTCTGTTTGATTGCTTATTCACGTTCATACGTATGCTTTATTCACGTTCATACATGTCTTTCAGCCTGCACATTATCGGATGCATTTTAACCCTTGCCCTAATGTGGTGATTAGAATGCAGCCGGCGCTAATCAATGAAAAGGGACGACTACTCAACCCATAAAAAATGACAGTGGTAATAAAATCACTGACATAGGTTATCAGGTTGACCCATCATCGTCTTGTTCGTACATGTCCTTCAACCTGCACATTACCGGATGCACTTTGACCCTTGTCCTATTGCATTGTTTAATGCAGGCGACAATAATTAAGGAAGAGGTGCAGCTACACAAACCAAAACAAATGACAGTGATAATAAAATCACTGACATAGGGCTTAGGGTTGAGCACAGCTACAAGCTGTAAGTAGTTATAAGATAGGCAACCAGGGATTTTTGGGTGCTGTCCCATGGTGCAGGGCTCATAAAATCATAACCTCACAAAAAACGCATTTTGCCAATGAATTGACAAGGTTCTTAGAAATATACACATAGGAGTTGTTCAGCAAGGGTATCACAGCAAAACGTGTTAATTACCTGTTACACTAGAGTACCTGTGGTTCGGTAATAAAAAAGTGACGAGGGGCATGACAGGTCATTCAAGAGTTGAACTGATCGTAACGGTCGTTTGAACTCGAAAGTAAAATTAAGAGGGCTACAGGTGCATTAGACATGTTTGCTAGGACTTTATGGTGATATAAATTAAAGCGTACGTTAGGGATAATAATATAAAATAATTTAGGGTGCCTGTTAAAAAATTTCGCGTGGAGGTACTCTAGTGTAACAGGTAATTAACACGTTTTGCTGTGACACCCTTGCTGAACACCTATGTGTAAATTTCTAAGAACCTTGTCAATTCATTGGCAAAATACAATCTTTGTGAGGTAATGATTTTATGAGCCCAGCACCATGGGACAACACCCAAAAATCTCTAGTTGCCTATATTATAACTACTCATAGCTAAAAGGAACTAAACTTGAGAGAACCGTTAAAATTAATGAAAATAATAATACAATTCAAATGGAAATTTCTAGTAGTAAAGAAACAATATACTTTAATAGCAGAAACACAATTGGTGAATTGTTTGGTTTCCATCAGAATATACTTAAACCACATCCTACTAAAACGTATCTGTCCGATCAACCTATAAATATATTTAAAATTAACACGATTCGAATGGAGTGCTCTAAAATTAAAAAATAAATTGTCTTTAAAATCCTTCGGCTTTAAACTTCGAGTATAACAAGTACGAAAACAAAATGAATGAAATATTAAAAGTTCGGGAAAAGCCTTTCACAGACGAAAGTATCTCGAAGAAAGAATATCACACCTATTCACCATATCAACAGACATTTAAACCAAATGATGAAATTCGAATTTCTATCCAAAATCAAGACTTGTATGTGATCCCCCACAAGAGCTATCTTAACTTTCAAGGAATTATTAAAAAAGTATCAGCCGAAAATGTTATGTCGACAGAGGGCGTCGTTGCCTCACTTTAAAAAATAATTGTATGGCATACATTTTGGATGAAATAAAATATGAAATAAATGGTTGTGAGTTTGACAGAACGCGGTTCGTAGGTGTCACTTCAACCCTTAAAAACTATTTCTCATTGACCCACCTTAACAGTCGAACTCTTTTGTATTCTGGATGGACTGGAGGAAGTGATATCCAAGCAAATGCAAATTTTAATTTTTCCGTTCCCCTAAAAAATTTGTTGGGTTTTGCTGAAGACTATACAAAGGTTCTGTTAAACTGTAAGCATGAGCTTGTACTATTGCTAACCAAAAACCTGGATGACGTCTATCACAGAAGTAGGGGTGGTCAAACACATCAATTAGAAATGACAAATATATCTTGGAGAATTCCACATGTAACTCCCAGTGATGTTTCAAAATCAAAAATGTTTGTTATTATTAAAAGTGGAGCTAATCTATCGTTTGCGTTCAGAAGTTGGGACACGTATATTAACCCCAAGCTGGTTCAGGGAACACACCATGTTTGGAATGTTAAGTTAGCTGCTAACCGAGAACGTCCCTGCTTTGCAATAATAGCCTTCTCGCTAAACGGTCAACTAATTTCAAACAATTTATCAAACTTGAAAGTGTACTTGAATTCTGATACACATCCGTACGATGATTTGAATGTGGATTTTAATCAGGCGACCAGGTCAGTAGACCTCTCATATCAAAATGAAATGGTGAAATTTGGTCCCATTGATGTGAGAATTTCAACTGAATTAAGTGTGCCAAGTGAAGAAATACTCAAAATACTAGTCGAGCACAATCCTTTAAGCGGTTTAGTTCAAAGAGTTGTCTAGCAATCTTCATATAGAAAATGAGTGAAGATACTGTTGCAGTTGATGTTCAAGGATTCTTTAATAATAACAACAAGTTCATTGTGAAGGAAATTGGAAAAGCATTTGGTGAAGAATCTAGACTTAATAATCATTTCGTTATACGGGATCCGTTTAATTTTAATCAATTAAATAAAAAGTCACAAAAAACTGCAAGCTGGCTTACTAAAAAATACCACAAAATACATTGGAACGATGGCTTCAACCATTTTAATCAAACTCGAAATTATCTCAGGAAAATTACTACAGGAAAAGAGATTCTATGTAAAGGTGTTGAAAAGAAACGATTTCTGGAAACATTTTTAAGAGATCAACATTTAATTGACGTTGAGGAGCTTGGATGTCCAGCACTCGATACTTTTAAGGGAAAACAGTTTCCGTTCTGTAAAATGAACCGTCTTGAAGGAGTTTGTGCACTAAATAATGCCAACAACATTTTGAAATTCTATTAGGATATAATGTAGCCAACATTTATATCATTAACATTTAGAGTTTCAAGGCGAGCATACATCAAAAGCAGCTACAAGAACAACAGCAACGACAACAACAACAACAACAGCAATGGAACAATTCTTTATGAAATTAATTTTTTCTTGAACACTATGGCGATGAGATATTTGGAGAGCATTTGCAATTTCTTATCATTACAAGGGATATGTTCATGGACAATGAAGGATGTGATCTTGTCAGATCAAGATATGGTGAACACTTAAAATTCTGTGAATGAGATAGGTCGAGAGACTTTTGCCTGCTCTTTCTATGCTAACTAATCGACAACTTGGAGTTAGAAAATAAATTTTATCTTAAATTAACTTAAGCAAAAGATTATAATATTTAAAAACAACCAAATAAATAGCACCAAACACACACACACACACACATAAACACACTGTTGTATCATATTTACAATGAAATGGGCAAGGGTGTATAAAAGGAGACTTCATCCTTAAAGTTTTCAGTTTCAATATAGCAGACAAATAAGTAACCAGCAAGCGGTCAAAGAAGATATTAAGAATTTTGAGTAAAATAATTCAAGTGTTCCTCAATCAATTCAAGGATTTCATGTTCATGGAGCACTGTGTCCGACTCGTGGAGTTCAAACTATAATAACGGTGTTGGCATCGCTTCATCAAGCAATCCAACTTAAAGTTTCAATCCGGCGTTTCCAAATCCCGGCTATCCTCTGATCTAAGTTAATCCTGAATTTATCGAAAGGCTGTGACTATCGATTTCATTGTACTTATGCTAAGTCATTTTGTAAGCCACTTTATTTTCTTACCGTCATCAAGTGAAGCCAACTTAAACCTAATTAAAGTGAATAAAGAAAAATCGTTGAGTTTTACTACTGCTTATCTGGAACTTCTGCCCCCCGACGAAACATTGGTCCTTCGAGCCGGGACGAACCTAAATCCATATCTAGACCAAAATGGTATCCTCCGCTCTTGTGGGCGACTGAAAGCATCAGAAACCCTCAGCTACGATGAGCGACATCCGGTTTTAGTCCCGTACAACTGCCATTTTACACAGCTTCTGGTCCAGTTCGTTCACGCGATTTCCCTTCCACAGGTCGCTGGTTCTTCGAGCCGGAGCAATATTACTGAAACCCCACTACGGTTCGGTGGAAGCAAAAGATAAGTTTTAATCCATTTTCGACACAAACATATATGTTCCGATCCTCCATTTTATTAAGTCCGCCATTCGAGAGAACAAAAAATCTAAGTTCCTTATTTTTCTCCTTTTTTCATGCAGTCGCTTAATTAATATAGATCAACTGTATTTATTTATTACTACAAAATCCTCAGAATCCCGTCGGCGCACCTGCTCAATAATTCGTCAAATTTTACAGTCCGCTGCCGTTGCTTGCAGCATCTTTCATTGCAACACATTCTTCTACCTGCTCTGATATTCCAAATCCAACTGAAGGTGTTCCTGAGACAATTAGTCAAACAGTTTCTATTTCCAAAATTACAAAATTTTCGGTCACTTGTTCAAAGTCTTATACATACATGTGTACATACATACATACTGATCTGGCTCTGAACCCTGGTACCCATGAAGTCCAGGGTCGACCCTAGCATGGACATAACTCCACGGAAAGGGATCGAGACGGTAACTACGCACTACGCCCGGAAATAACGGATTCGAGTGGGGACCCAACCACACAATGACCACAAACTCACACACACCAGGAAGAGGAGAGAAGATTACAGAGGATGCAGTCTTTGCAACACGCTAGCAAGGTCACCCCTATCGTCTGCTCCACCAGCGACAAATGGAGCAAGCATCTTCCACTTTAGAGCCAGCGCAGACGAATCACAGCGACCACACTGTGACCGACTAGACCTTTTGCGGACACAGGGTACGCGAGCAAAAGACCTAGTAAAGAGGATGCAAGACCAGCGTCACGTAGACAGGGCAGCCCTTTACGTGCGCGTTGAACTAGATGGTCAGGCCTCTAGTCATCTCCTGACATCCAAGACCAGAGTTGCTCCAGTCAAAACGGTTTCTTTGCCACGGTTCCTTCACGGAGGAAATCAATTAATGATGAAACTTATCCGAGCCAAGTATTGGATTTCCATATTAAAAACTCTTCTCCAGTCCATTGTACATTCATGCAGGGTATGCATCGGAAGAAACTCCAAGTGCAGATGATGGGTGATCTGCCAACCGAAAGGGCCACGATCTCGAGAGCCTTCTATCACACGGGTGTTGAATTACACAGAATTACGCAGGAAGAGCGAGCCTAATCACCAAGGGGTATGTCTGTGTTTTTGTGTGTTTTAGCACCAGGGTTTTAAAACTTTATTCCACAAATCGACATCCGTCTCGAAATATACGTTCAAAGAATTCGCGACCTTGTTGAATAAGGTCAAGCCTGTCAAAATTCCAGACCCATCTCTCCAATGTCAGAAGATCTCACGGATCTTTTGGCTTTCACTCCTGGGCACTTCCTAATTGGTGGCCCTCTCATGTCCATAGCCGAACCTAAGATCAACGAGCCCGCTATGTCTATCATAAACCGATGGCAGCGGCGGCAGGCGATCAACGAGCAGTTCTGCAATCGCTGGAAGGAAGAGTATTTGAAAGAGCTGCACAAGCGCAACAAATGTCAATTTCCTGATAGAAACCTTTAAGATGGCGATTTAGAGATCGTCAAAGAAGATAATCTCCCTTCGAACGAATGGTGTCTCGGACGCGTACTTGCTGTTTATCCCAGAGCTGACGATAAGGTCCGTGTGGTCGATGTCCAGACCTCTCATGGAGTTGACAAACAGCAAATAGTGAAGCTCTTGTTTCTTCCCGTCGATCCGAACACTCCTAAGCAGCAATAATTGTTCACGAACTGAATAATTTATAGCTCCAGTATTTTCTATTTCCAGCACATAGCCCAATTTTCTTTACAATGGCACCCCGCAGGTCCCACGCCCAAACGTTCGATGACAAACGTACTCGAGGAACTGCGTCCTTCCGCTGCCGAGTCTGTCGCGGCATTCACCCGCTGCGCAACTGCAAGCGCTTTGTGTGTCTCACGGCAGAGAAGCGGGTCCGAGCGGTGTTGGTGAATAAGTACTGCTCAAACTGCTTAGCGCACCAGCACTCCGGGCCATCCTGCCGAAGTCACGATAGATGTCGCGTCTGCCGTGAGCCACATCATACCTTGCTCCATATCCATGAAGCAGTTCGTCCCGCGTCTACCTCCCGGTCGCCTTCCGGCTTCAGGAATCCGCCTACGCTGGCCTCACTGCTGCAAGCGAAGAGCGTGAATGTGCTGCCCACGGCATTGGTACGCCTGTACAACGGAGAGACGCCGTTTGTCCTCCGGGCCCTCATCGATCCATGCTCAGCCGTGAGTACGATTAACGCCTCACTCGCGTTGACCATGAAGCTGCGGCATATCAGCGTAGGCAAGGTTCGGGTATGCTTGGCCATCATAACACCCGACCACAACGACAGAGCCCAATCTCGAAGCTGTCCTCAAAAATGGATCCTGATCTCCAATTTCGGACTCCTCTGCGGGCGTTGGAGGACGAAGTGCGCAAGCGCTTTTAGAACCTAGCGCTCGCAGATGAGCAGTACCATCGGCCAAGCACCGTTGCCATGGTGTTGGGATCGCATGTCTATCCCAGCATCCTCCGCGAGAGCTTCATGCCCAACCAAGGTGGCCTTCCACTAGCCCAAAGCACCGTATTCGGATGGATCCACTCCAGCAATGTAGCGTCTAAATCCGCTTCCCCCTCTCTCAGTTCTTTTTCCACTCTGTGCAAAGGGGGGGCGAATGTTGGCATCGCTTAATCAAGCAATCCAACTTAAGGTTTCATTTCGGCGTTTCCAGATACCGGCTACCCTCGAGGTCTAAGTTAACCCTGAATTTATCGAAAGGCTGTGACTATCGATTTGCTAAGTCATTTTGTAAGCCACTTTTTTTCTTACCGTCAACAAGTGAAGCCAACTTAAACCTAATTAAAGTGAATTAAGAAAAATCGTTGAATTTTACTACTGCTTATCTGGATCTTCTGCCCCCCGACGAAACAAACGGAAATATGGAACGCACTTATCATCTTTTTTTGGTCAAAAGATGATACAACAAGTGGACCGGAGAGTTTTCGATGCCTATACTTATCCCGCTACAAAACGGATGCATTGGATATTATGTTACTTTATTATAAAATAGCTGATAGTTTTGTAAATTATACTATATAAATGAAAATTAAATTGTTCAACAAACCACCAAATCTAGTTTTCTTTTTATTCACACAAGGTGAGTTTTCTTGTTCCCATTTCAAAGATCGCGCACGTGTTCATGAGGGGTGTGAAATACTCGAGACAGGTTTTCTTACAATCGGGATGCGAGGAAAGACAAATCCGTGAACAAAACAATACTTACCTGACCCTTGACCTCTGACCCATTTACTGAAGTCAGTAACAGGTTTTCTTCACTATCGGATTGCGAGGGTGAGTACAAGCCGCGGCGCGCACATCTCAATGCATGCCCATAATCCTCGTGACATCCCCAGAGAGTGCACACACTTTGACATTCTCACGCTCACACACACCGCAATCGCACGTGGATCGCACTCACCCTCCTTATTACCACCCCCAACATAAAGGGGTCATTAATTAACTCTCACCTGTCAAGCTGTCAAATGTTAACACTTGTTTATGATCGACACAACCCCCCTCTCGACAACACACTTCTCAACGCAGGCCCAGAAAAGCACCCCCTATACACGATCAGCATACCCCCTCCCACTAACACCTGGTGACCCTTTATGCTCATGAGCATCACTAATCCCCCCGCCCCCTCCCCATCCCACACTACCCTTTACCCATTGTGCAACCATGCGTCACTAATCCAGAAATCACTAAACCGTTACCCCCACCTTCAAAAGTGGCCAGAAACACGCAGTTTACAACTACTTGTTTCATACTAAAGCTTGATTTTCGACTGATTGTTGCTATGGCAGCTATATGATATAGAATCAGAATCAGAATCAGAATCTATACGGTCACCCCAAATGCAGATTCTGTTAGATGTGTTGGAATATCTCAAAGAAAAAGTTTTTCCTACTAAAGCTTGATTTTCGACGGATCGTTCTTATGGCAGCTATATGATATAGTGGTTCGATTTCAAACAAGTTTGGTCAGGATGTAAAGGACCATCTTATATGCTTATTCTGTCAGTTTGGTTGAGATATCTCAAGTAATATAAAAGTTTTTCATACTAAAACTCTATTTTCGACTTATTGTTCCTATATCAGCTATATGATATAGCAGATCGATTTCAACCAAACTTTGTCAGCATTTATAAAATCTCCCCAGATGCATATTCTGTTTGATTGGTTGACCTATCGTTTAAATTGTCTTTTTAATTATGGCACAGGTAATTTCTGAACTGAACATGCATGTACTGAGCGAGCAATGTAAAGATATATATAGTTAACAGGTAATATCTTGCAGATATGTGTTATATGTCAAAAACGCGGAATTCAATTGACTATAACATGGAACATATCTTAATGTGATTTGAGGTGTAGATTTTTTTTAATCGCCAAAGAAGTCTTTTTTCACCTGTAGATTTTTACCTATATACTTCAGAAAAATATTACAAATATGCCTAAATGATCTTAAAAATACATTTTCAACAATATATAGAACATATCTATAGCTTCTAACGTTTGTATACTATAATAGTTTCAAGCTTAGCAAATTCTAGCGATTTCCCGGTAAACTAGCTATTTTTCGAAAAAGTCGTAGAACAAAAGGTTCTAATTTTATGAATGGGAATAGATCCACATTCACACATTTTAGCTATTTCAACGCTTTCATACAAACAAACAGACAAGCAGACAAACTGACGTTGCATCTCATTTTGGCAAGGTCACTAAAAATTTCCACTGAACGGATTTTTATGATTGAGGTGTCATTCGACGCGTATTTTCAATAAGAATCGTAGAAAATTAAAAAATTACCGGAAGGCTCCAACGGCCCCATTTGCTGCAATTATCTAAATTTCACCCCTCCAATTTTCACCTGATTATCTCACGCACCACGTGAGTTTTCAAAAGTGTTAGTATGTACTTTTGTTAGATAAAACTATACCTTTCGATCGGTATATAACTCGATCTGATCGGGTAGTTATAGCATTCGATTCTTCCTGTATATATTGTTAGTCACCTTCGCACCCTTCATGATGTTTTCGTCACTAGCGCGGACTGCCGTCCGCAGTGATTCAAACTTCAGGTACTTCGCGCAGAAATCTAATGTACGCAATATTCATGTATGTATTTGTGTGCAAAGGAAATGAGAACTTACTCTGCTCGCACAAAAGCAGCGCGCGTCGAGAAATCATACAGAATGAGAATGTTATAGCCAAACAGAGTCAGTAGTAGTCGAGGGCCGAGTCTGATCTCTTTGTATTTGATTATATTGGTTCTTACAATAAATGTGCGCATATGTATGGATTGCATGTTATGTGTTGATAGAATTCTCAACGATGCTTTGCTTTTTCGATGCTGCGAACAAGATTTGGTATGTAAACTCTTATATCGTGTATGAGCTAAATTTTTAATATCAAATTTTCGAGGTTAATAAAAGATTTATAAATTATTAAACAAATCTTACCATTTGTTTGATCATCAAGCTTTGCGAATTTACTAAATTTAGTGCGTTTTTTTTATAAAATAATGTGGTTTAAAAATGTTTGTGGGCAGTGGGCATCACTGCGGACGGCAGTTATGCTGATCATGGTTTGGGCCTCTTCATTCAGTTTGCATTCAAATTTAATAACAACAATTTTTTTCATCAAAATATCGATTTAAGTTTTACATTTTCGAAAATTCGAAATTTTAATTATCGAGTTTTAATTTTATATCAATTCCTGGGACCCTAATTACTATAAAACAACAAATTAAAATTGATTCTGAGACGTTTAATTTTTTGTAAACATCATGCCAAAATTAACAAATATTGTCAAAATCGTGGGCCGAAGCTGTTTGCATGTGTTCGCTTTCAGTCGACTTTGGGAAAAGCTTAACCCTTCCATAAACAGGTACCATACTTTGTAAAAATTATACTGCAAATATAAACTGATGTCTTGTTTAATTTAAATGTACATTTATTTTGGTTATTACTAAAAGTATTTATATCTATTGTAATTTAAGCAATTTATTTAATCTTGTAACAAGGGAGCTCCGCCCCTGCTCGCTTCGCTCACGAGGAGGTGCGGCTACAGTCGAGTGTGCTCGGCTTCGACTCTGCGAAAGCTCATTCGTATTTGCACTCCGTTAGGCACGCCGAAGGTGTGGTGATGCGGCAGTAACTTTTTGATATCCGATTTCAACCAAACTTGGACGTATGTGACCATCCCATATGCATATTGTGTCAGTTTGGTTGATATATCTCGAACAACAAAAAAGTTGTTCGTACTAAAATTGATTTCGACTAATTTTTCCACTGGAAGCTTCATGATATGGTGGTCCGATTGAAATTTTAAAATAAACTTGATCTGCGCCCGGTATCCAGGAACCTACATACGAAGCTTGAAGTCTCTAGCTATTATAGTCTCTGAGATCCTTTCGATCAAGCACACGGACAGACGGACAGGCAGACGGACATGGTTCCCTCGACTCGGCTATTGATGCTGATCAAGAATATATATACTTCGGAGATGCTTCCTTCTGCCTGTTAAATACATTGCACAAAACCACAACACCAACCTTTTTGACCAATCCATTTTAAAAATCGATAATTTTTATGAAAAATATTGTTAAGCGAAACTTATTAAATTTGAATGCAAAATGCATGAAAAGGACCAAACCATGATCAGAATGACATTTCGCTTGGAAATCGATCCATTTTTGGCAAAGTTAACAAAGCTAGAAGTTTGTCTATGTGAAAACCTAGCAAATATCCAAGTCAAAATATTTGTTAATTTTGCATGATTTTATACAAAATAAGGGGGCTCCGGCTACAGTCGAGTGTGCTCGACTGTAGAATACCCTGCGCTCTGGCTCTCCGATAGGTCATACGTATGTGCGCTACGTTACGCATGCCGGAGGTGTGATGATGCGGCATTAACTTTTTTTTTTTAAGTGCTTTATTTATTTCTTTAGTTATTTAATGTCAACTAAGAACAGTTGACCAAAATTAAAGTACAAATTAAATTAAATTTAATTAAAACAACATAAACAATTTAAGAAAATTTTGTAATTATATTAATATTTAAATTTTAACTGAAATATTAAAAAAGTTAAATTAAAGATTAAGAATTAAGAATCTGGGGGTATTCAAAAATTATAAAAGATCCAACACTTGCAAGGATTGGGGAAAACCCAGAAAAACTCAATCAGATCAAGAAGTATTAGTAGTAATAATAAGTCAAGATACTTAAGTATTATAATTAGTAAGGTCAGGGATTTTTAGAAAGGAATATGAAAAGGGAGGATTTTAATAAGGGTAGAGAGAGTTCTGAAGAGAAAACGTAATAAAGGCTATTATACTCTGTTCACAAAATACGAAATGAGCTGTGCAAAGTGTAATTAGTTGTGCATGTAGGTTAACATAATGTCTGAAAGTTTTTAGTAGATCTACGGGAGACTGAAAAAGTGAGGCGTTCTAAAAGAGAACAGGAATCAAACTCGTCAATAATCAATTTATGAAGAAAAACGACAACAAGAATTTTTCTACGATTGATTAAAGACGGAAGATTGAGAAGAAGAAGCCTACTGGAATACTATGGTAAACGAAGGTTGGGATCCCAGTTTAAACCACGTAGGGCAAAAAGCAAAAATTGCTTTTGAACGGATTCGATTCGATCCTGGTTAATATGATACTGCGGGCACCAAATGCATGAACAGTATTCCAGGATAGGACGAACTAAAGATACATAAAGGAGTTTAGTGGTGAAAGGGTCATTAAATTCCCTCGACCAACGTTTAATAAAGCCAAGCACACCCTTGGCTTCATTAACTATGGTTGAGATGTTCAAATTGAAGTTCAATTTGGAATTGAATAAGACTCCAAGATCTTTTACCGAAGATATACGTTGCAGTGGGGTACTGTCAATCGTGTATAAACCTAAATATGGCCTATTACGACTGAAAGTCATAAACATACACTTAGAACAATTGAGATGCAACTGATTGGCCGAGCACCATAGTTGCATAGCGTTTAAATCGTCTTGCAGACAATTATGAAGAAGGGATCTGTGTATGAGAAGAAAAGCTTAACATCATCTGCATACATTAAAATAGAAGAATGAGACAGAATGTTGGGTAGATCGTTAATAAAAAGGGTAAAAATTAAAGGTCCTTAGTGACTTCCTTGAGGTACACCAGAAGTAACTTGAACCGAATTCGAAATGGATGACCTAAGACGCACTTTTTGCGTCCTACCTTTATGTAGGTGGAAATCCAACTTTAAAAGGCGGGTGGGAAACCTATACGATCAAGTTAAAATAGTAAGAGGTCATGGTTCACAGAGTCAAAGGCTTTACTGAAGTCAGTATAAATGACATCAGTTTGCTTTTTCTCTAAAAATGCGTCATTTACCAAGGAGGTAAATTCAAGCAAATTGGTCGTTGTGGATCGACCTTTAACAAAGCCATGTTGTGCAGGGGAAATAACTGACTTACAGAGATGCTGCACAGACGAAATAAGGATTTTTGCAAACAATTTGGGAATGGCTGATAATTTTCCAATGCCTCTGTAATTCGAAATATCAGACTTACCACCTTTTTTTGTGGAGAGGAATAATATAAGATTCTTTCCAAGGATACGGAAAGATACCGGACTCAAGGGATAGATTAAAAAGCTTCAGCAACGAAGCAGCTAAGGAAGAACAGCACTCCTTAAGGACACAACTAGGAATGTTGTCAGGCCCCGGAGAGAAAGAAGATTTTAAGGAATTAATAGAAGAGAGTACGGTGTTAAAAGAAATATAAGGAGCAAACATACTGTTAGATGGAAGAATAGTGTAAGGATAAGATGAGTTGGAGGGGAAGTTAGGAGAATAGGTTGATTGGAAAAAGTTAGCAAAAAGTTCAGCGGCTGCAGAGTCGTTACCGGCTTTATCTAACCCAAGAAAGAAAGAGGAATGTAAAGTTGACGATTTACGCTTCAAGTTAACAAATTTATAAAATTGTTTAGGGTCACGTTTAAACTGTCTTTTGCATCGAGCAAGATAGTTCTCGTAGCAAATTGAGTTTAAAAGGGCAAAGTTCGATCTGGCTACTGTGTATTTGGACCAGTCGATAACAGAACCTGACTTCATAAATTTTTTAAAATATTTGGATTTAATATTTTTTAAATAAGAAAATCTAGGTGTAAGCTATGGGGGCTTTGTTAAACCAGACGCAGGAATAAATTTGGGAATACACATGTCTTAAAGTGCATTTAGGATCAGATAAAAAGTATTAAGGACAGTATTAATATCAGCTGATTTTTCTATAAATGACCAGTCGGTTGCAAGAATAAGTTCATTGAGCAATGAGTAATTTCTTTTGCGAAAACAACGACGTGGTGATTGCTGAGATAATAGAGGCAGGTTAGAAGAATTTGATATAGAAATGGAAATTTGTATAGTAGGATGATGTAAGTCTTCAGGCACTGATAGTGGGAATGACCTAGAGACGGCAGAATTTGCGACGTCGTTTACGAATACCAGATCACGGATTCTATCTAAATTATTTTTGATCGAATTCATTTGAAACAGTGAATAATCAAAAATACAGTCTAAAAAATCATGATGATTTGAAGGAACAAGATGGTTTGCGCTACTGAAGAACGACCAAGAAATCTTAGGTAAATTAAAATCACCTAGCACAACAAATGGGTCATTATCCCTAACTTGAAGGGAAACCTCATTTAAGCAAGATATATGCTGCATATAAACTTCAATATGAGAAGTTGGAGGTATATATGAGCAAGTGATGCAAATTTATCGATTTGGAAATGTTACTTTAACAGCAACAATTTTAGCATTAGTAGGCACAATAAATGAGATACGTTCAGACTAAATTGACTATTTGTTCCTATTACATCTATGTGATCTAGTTAAAAGATTTAAACCAAATTACAAATTCTGAATCTGTGAGTTTGGTTGACTTATCTCTAAAAACAACAATAATTTTCGTACTATATCTTAAAATTCGTTCCTATGTCAGCTATTTGATATTGATAGTTTGGTCGAGATCTTTCAAACAACAAAAAATTTTTCATACTTAAACTTGATTTTCGACTGATCGTTCCTATGGCAACTATATAATATAGTGGTCCGATCCAAATTTTAAAACAAACTTAATCTGCGCCTGCTATCCAGGAATATAGATACTAAGTTTGAAGTCTCCAGCTCTTACATACATTGCACAAAACCATTATGCCCTTTTTGACCATTTTCAATGGGCACAGGGTATAAAAATGAAAAGTCTCAGAATCGAATTTAAACTGTTGATTATACTAATTTGGGTACCAGAAGTGGAATAAAAATGAAAACTCGATTATTAACATTTTGAATTTTCCAAAATGTAAAGGGTGACCCTTATCTTTGATGAATGAAATTGTTGAGCGAAACTAATTAAATTTGAATGCAAACTGAATGAAGAGGACCAAAGCATGATCAGAAAGGCATTCCGCTTGCAAATCTGACAATTTTTGGCAAAGTTAATAAAGTTTGATGTTTGTCTATATGATACCCTAGCAACTTTACAAGTAAAAATATTTGAAAATTTTGTGCATTATATTTTACGAAACATTAAACGTCTCAGAATCAAATTAAAACTGTGGTTTTATACTAATTTGGGTACCAAGATTGATCAAAAATAAAAATTCGATAATTAAAATTTTGAATTTTCGAAAATGTAAAGGGGGGATCAATAACTTAAAAATCCACAGCTGAAGGTGCTCGGTTCCACAGAGCACTATCTAAACGCATGCCGGAGGAAAACTAAGCCTTGAAACGAAGGAATGGCACCTTCACTTGCAGTAGCATATCGAGACTAGAGCTTTTATTTGAAACTTCCCAGGAAGCACACCGGTACAAGAAGTTACAGTTGAAATAAGGAACATGTTCAGGCCAACCCCTGTCGACTGGAAAATTGCCAAGTCGACAGTCACATTGGAGCGATTACAATGGGCAATTGGTACTTTCCAGGCCTATAAATCTACAAAAGGGGCAGGATACACTCCTCCCCATCCTTAGAAAGGTCATGCTTAGCAGCCTAGCACTCGGGTTTATACCAAGTGCATGGCGTAGAGCTGGGGTGGTCTTCATCCCCAAGGCAGGGAAGAAACATATCAGAAGCCCCAGGTCCTTCAGACCCATCAGCTAGACATCGTATTTGTTGAAAACGCTGGAAAAGCTGGTGGATCACAAGATAAGAAGCACTCTTCTGATGCAAATTGCGCTGCAACCAACGCAGCATGCATACAGAGCAAGTCGATCTACGGACACGGCACTACATCAACTACACCGTATCTAAAGCACAGTAGTTGACAACAAGGAGGTGGCCGAATGCGCCTTCCTAGACATAGAGGGGGCAACATCTCATGATGCTGTCCACGTTGACCTGATCAGGAGGGGCCTAGACATAACCACAAGCAGATTGATTTCCTCACTGCTGGAGTCTAAACAAGCCATGGAAAGAGTACAAGGCTGCACTATTACAGTCACAAGCACAAAAGGATGTCCTCAAGGGGGTGTTCTGTCTCCACTACTCTGGAGTCTGTTAGTAGACGAACTATTCAGGAAACTTGCCAGCTATGGAATTCAATGTCAAGGCTACGCTGATGATATTGTCATCCTAGCACGAGGAAAATTCGAAGAAACACTCTGCGACATTGTTCAATTAGGTCTACGGATAACGAGTGATTGGTGTGGAGAGGTGGGCCTAAATCTCAACCCCGCCAAGACAGTCATCGTTACTTTTTATACCCTGTGCCCATTGAAAATGGTCAAAAAGGGTATAATGGTTTTGTGTAATGTATGTAACAGGCAGAAGGAAGCATCTCCGACACTATAAAGTATATATATTCTTGATCAGTATCAATAGTCGAGTCGATCGAGCCATGTCCGTCTGTCCGTGTGTTTGAGCCAAAGAATCTCAGAGAGTGTAATAGCTAAAGAAAAAACTTGGTATGTAGATTCCTGGATAGCAGGCGCAGATCAAGTTTTTTTTTTAAATTTGGATCGGACCACTATATCATATAGCTGCCATTAGAACGATCAGTCGAAATTCAAGTTTTAGTATTAACAAATTTTTTGTTGTTTGAATATCTCGACCAAACTGGCAGGATATGCATTTTGGATGGTCTTATATATGCTGATAAAAATTGTTTGAAATCGGACTACTATATCATATAGCTGCCATAGGAACGATCAGTCGAAAATCAAGTTATGGTACGAAAAATTTTTATGTTGTTTGAAATATCTCAACCAAACTGACCGAATATGCATTTTGAATGGTTCCATATATTCTGATCAAATTGGGATAAGGTCGGAACAATATAACATATAGCTGGCTTAGGAACGGTCAGTCGAAAATTAATATTTGGTATGAAATTGTTTGTTGTTTTTTGCTTGCAAAATGGTATGGGGCTATCGGAGTGCCAGGGCACAGCACACTCGACTGCAGCCGCTCCTTCACGCGAGCGAAGCGAGCAGGGGGCGGAGCCCCTTTTTTGCTTGAATTCGAATTTAGGGTCACATATAATTGGAAACGAGTCGAAAGATACACTTATCTTAAAAGATAAAATTTCTCGAGGCTCAGAGAAATTAAATTTACTATAGCAAAATTAGCTGAAGTTTTTCAAGCGAAAATCACTGCGGACGGCAGTCCGCGCTAGTGACGAAAGCATAACGAAGGGTGCGAAAAGCGACTAGCAATATATACAGGAAGAATGGAAAATTTTCTATAACTGTCCGATCAGATCGACTTATATACCGATCGAAAGGTATACTTTTATCTAACATAAGTGCATACTAACACTTTTAAAAACTCACCTAGTTCTTGGGATAATCAGGTGAAAGTGGGAGGAGCGAAATTTAGATTGCTAAAAATCCGTTCTGTGGTTCAAAATATAATTAAAATCGAAATTTTTAGTGGCCTTTTCAAAATGAGATGAAAACTCAGTTTGTCTGTTTGTTTCTATCAAAGCGTTGAAATAGCTAAAATGTGTGAATGAGGATCTATTCCCAATCATAAAATTACAAACTTTTGTTCTACGACTTTTTCGAAAAAAAGCTAGCTTAGCGGAAAATCGCTAAAATTTGGAAAAACCTAAAACCACCCTAGTATCCAAACGATAGAAGCTAAAGATATGTATTATATATCGTTGAAAAGGTATTTTGAAGATCTTATTTTCTTGAGCTGATAAGTAAGAAGCTACAGGTGAATTAAGATTTCATTGGCGATTTAAAAAAAATATAATATATGGTCAAAATCAGTCTACTATATCATAAAGCTGCCATAGGAACGATCAGTCGAAAATCAAGTTTAAGTATGAAAAACTTTTTTGTTGCTTAAGATATCTCAGCCAAACTGAAACCATATGCATGTGGGATAGTCCCATACATCCTGACCAAACTTGGCTAAAATCGGTCTACTACATCATATAGCTGCCATAGGAACAATCAGTCGTAAATCAAGCTTTGGTACGAAAAACGTTTTTGTTGTTTGAGATATCACAGCCAAACTAAGACAATATGCATGTGGGATGGTCCCATACATCCTGACCAAACTTGGTTAAAATCAGTCAAGATATCTCAATCAAACTAATAGAATATGCATATGAGGTTGTCCCATACATCCTGACCAAACTTGGTTAAAATCGGTCTACCATATCATATAGCTGCCATAGGAAAGATCGATCACAAATCAAGTTTTAGTATGAACAACTTTTTTGTTGTTTTAGATATCTCAACCAAACTAAGACAATATGCATGTGGGATGGTCCCATATATCCTGACTAAAATGAGAAAATATGCATGTGGGATAGTCCCATAGATCCTGACTAAACTTGGTTAAAATCGAAACACTATGTGATATAGCTGCCAAGGGAACGATCAATCCAAAATCAAGTTTTAGTATGATAAACTTTTTGTTGTTTGAGGTTTCTCAACCAAACTAACAGAATACGCATTTGAGATGGTATTCTACATCCTGACCAAGTTTGATTGAAATATGATATCAAATAACTGCCATGAGAACGAATTGTACGATAAAGTACGAAAATTATTGTTGTTTTTAGAGATAAGTCAACCAAACTCACAGATTCAGAATTTGTAATTTGGATTAAATCGGTTCACTATTGATCAAAAAGTTAATGCCGCATCATCACACCTTCGGCATGCCTAACGTAGCGCACATACGTATAACCTATCGGAGAGCCAAAGCACAGGGTATTCTACAGTCGAGCACACTCGACTGTAGCCGGAGCCCCCTTGTTTTTATATGAAGTTTGACAGAAATTTTTATTTTCCACGGTGCTGGATACCCGACTTTAGTGTAACAATTCAATGCTGGTTCATTGACAAGCCAAAAACCAACTTTCTGGCAACACTAGTTTTTTCTCCAACGCAAAAGCTATCAGTGTCATAATCTCGAGCTGTGGGTTTTACGACACTTTGTTACTGCAGTCCTCTATCTACATACTTTAAGTAAAATGTATATATTCAGTTAACAATTTTAATAATGAATAATTGATTAATATCGACTAATAACAAAAAATTCATTAATTTCATACTACATAAAATTAAAATAAACTAAATTAGCAGGAAGGCTCCAATGCTTAGGTCTTTTGAAAAAATTAAAGCCCGCATTGCCACATAAAATAACTAAACTATCTGGCAGCACTGGTTAATTCGGCAGTGAGCATGCATGTAGTAAGCAAGCAATGTTAAGGTATATATAGTCAACAGGTAAAATTTTGACCAATCGAATTTTCACAGATATGTGTTAGATGTTAGAAACCGCGGAATTAAAATGTCTATAACATACAATATATTCTATAATTATTTGAGGTGCAGACATTTTTTCAATCGCCAAAGAAAATTTTTTCACCTGCAACTTTTTTTGCCCTGTGTCTATTGGAAATGGTCAAATAGGGTCTAATGGTTTTGTGCAATGTATGTAACAGGCAGAAGGAAGCATCTCCTACCCTATAAAGTATATATATTCTTGATCTGTATCAATAGCCGAGTCGATTGAGCCATGTCCGTCTGTCTGTCCGTCTGCCGGTCTCTGCGTCTGTTTGAGTCAAAGGATCTCGAAGACTATACGAGCTAGAGACTTGAAACTTGGTATATAGGTTCCTGGATAGCGGGCGCAGATCAAGTTTATTTTAAAATTTCGATCGGACGACTATATCATATAGCTGCCATAGGAACGATCAGTCCAAAATCAAGTTTTAGTATAAAAAACTTTTTTGTTGCTCAAGATATCTCAATCAAACTAAAAGAATATCCATATGAAGTGGTCCCATACATCCTGACCACACTTGGTTAAAATCGGGCTACTATATCAAATAGTTGCCATTAGAAAGATCAGTCCCAAATCAAGTTTAAGTATGAAAAACTTTTTTGTTGCTTAAGATATCTCATCCAAACTGAAACAATATGCATGTAAGATAGTCCCATACATCCTGACCAAACTTGGTTAAAATCGGTGTACTATATCATATAGCTGTCATAGGAACGATCAGTCGAAAATCAAGTTTTGGTAAGAAAAACTCTTTTGTTGTTTGAGATATCTCAGCCAAACTAAGACAATATGCACGTGGGATGATCCCATATATCCTGACCAAAATTGGTCAAAATTAGTCTACTATATCATAATGCTGCGTTGGGAACGATCAGTCGAAATTCAAGTTTTGGTATGAAACACTTTTTTGTTGCTTGAGATATCTCATCCAAACTGAGACAATATGCATGTAGGATAGTCCCATACATCCTGATCAAACTTGGTTAAAATCGGTCTACTATATCATATAGCTGCCAAAGGAACGATCAGTCGAAAATCAAGTTTTGGTACGAAAAACGTTTTTGTTGTTTGAGATATCTCAGCCAAACTAAGACAATATGCATGTGGGATGGTCCCATACATCCTGACCAAACTTGGTTAAAATCAGTCAATATATCTCAATCAAACTAATAGAATATGCATATGAGGTGGTCCCACACATCCTGACCAATCTTGGTTAAAATCGGGTTACTATTTCATATAGCTGCCATAGGAAAGATCTATCGCAAATCAATTTTTAGTATGAACAACTTTTTTGTTGTTCGAGATATCTCAGCCAAACTAAGAAAATATGCACGTAGGCTAGTCTCATATATCCTGACCAAACTTGGTTAAAATCGGGCTACTATATCATATAGCTGCCATAGGAACGATCAGTCGAAAATCAAGTTTTTGTATGAAAAAATATCTCGCCAAACTGAGACAATATGCATGTGGGATGGTCGCAAACATCCTGACCGAACTTGGTTAAAATCGGTCTACTATATCATATAGCTGCCAAAGGAACGATCAGTCGAAAATCAAGTTTTGGTACGAAAATCGTTTTTGATGTTTGAGATATCTCAGCCAAACTAAGACAATATGCATGTGGGATGGTTCCAAACATCCTGACCAAACTTGGCTAAAATCGGTCTACTACATCATATAGCTGCCATAGGAACGATCAGTCGAAAATCAAGTTTTTATATGAAACACTTTTTTGTTGCTTGAGATATCTCAGCCAAACTGAGGCAATATGCATGTGGGATAGTCTCATATATCCCGACCAAACTTGGTTCAAATCGGAACACTATATAATACAGCTGAAATAGGAACGATCAGTCGAAAATCAAGTTTTAGTATGAAAAACTTTTTTGTTGTATGAGGTATCTCAATCAAACTAATAGAATATGCATATGAGGTGGTCGCATACATCCTGACCAAACTTGGTTAAAATCGGGCTACTATATCATATTGTTGGCAAAGGAAAGATCAGTCGCAAATCAAGTTTAAGTATAAAAAACTTTTTTGTTGCTTAAGATATCTCATCCAAACTGAGAAAATATGCACGTAGGCAAGTCCCATACATCCTGACCAAACTTGGCTAAAATCGGTCTACTACATCATATAGCTGCCATAGGAACGATCAGTCGAAAATCAAGTTTTGATATGAAACAATTTTTTGTTGCTTGAGATATCTCATCCAAACTGAGGCAATATGCATGTAGGATAGTCCCATACATCCTGATCAAACTTGGTTAAAATCGGTCTATTATATCATATAGCTGCTAAAGGAACGATCAGTCGAAAATCAAGTTCTGGTACGAAAATCGTTTTTGGTGTTTGAGATATCTCAGCCAAACTAAGACAATATGCATTTGGGATGGACCCATACATCCTGACCAAACTTGGCTAAAATAAGTCAAGATATCTCAATCAAACTAATAGAATACGCATATGAGGTGGTCCCATACATCCTGACCAAAGATCGATCGCAAATTAAGTTTTAGTATGAAAAACTTTTTTGTTGTTTAACATATCTCAGCCAAACTAAGACGATATGCATGTATTCAACATCCTGACTAAGTTTGGTTGTAATCGGAGATCAATTAGCTACCATAGGAACGAATTTTAAGGTATAGCACACTCGACTGTAGCCGGAGCCCCCTTGTTTTTATATGAAGTTTGACAGAAATTTTTATTTTTCGCGATGCTGGATACCCGGCTTTAGTGTAACAATTCAATGCTGATTCATTGACAAGCCAAAACCCAACTTTCTGGCAATACTAGTTTTTTCTCCAACGCAAAAGATATCAGTGTCATAATCTCGAGCTGTGGCTTCTCCGACACTTTGTTGCTGCAGTCTTCTATCTACATACTTTAAGTAAAATGTATATATTCAGTTAATAATATTAATAATAAATAATTGATTACTATCGACTAATAACAAAAAATTCATTGGTTACATAATAAATAGAATTAAAATAAAATAAATTAGCAGGAAGGCTCCAATGCTTAGGTCTTTTGAAAAAATGAAAGCCCGCATTGCCACATAACATAACTAAACGATCTGGCAGCACTGGTTAATTCTGAGGTCAAATCTTTTTTCACCTGCAACTTTTTATAATGGGTACAATGGTTTTGTGCAATGTATATAACGGGCAGAAGGAAGCATCTCCGACCCTATAAAGTATATATATTCTTGATCTGTATCAATAGCCGAGTCGATTGAGCCATGTTCGTCTGTCTGTCCGTCTGTTTGAGACTATAAGAGTTACAGACTTGAAACTTTGTGTATAGGTTCCTGGATAGCGGGCGCCGTTCAAGTTTATTTTAAAATTTCGATCGGACCACTATATCATATAGCTGCCATAGGAACGAACAGTCGAAAATCAAGTTTTGGTCTGAAAAACTTTTTTGTTGCTTAAGATATCTCAGCCAAACTGAAACAATATGCATGTGGCATAGTCCCATACATCCTGACCAAACTTGGCTAAGATCGGTCTACTACATCATATAGCTGCCATAGGAACGATCAGTCGAAAATCAAGTTTTGATATGAAATACTTTTTTGTTGCTTGAGATATGTCAGCCAAACTGAGGCAATATGCATGTGGGATAGTCTCATATATCCCGACCAAACTTGGTTAAAATCGGAACACTATATAATTTAGCTGAATTAGGAACGATCAGTCAAAAATCAAATTTTAGTATGAAAAACTTTTTTGTTGCTTGAGATATCTCGCCAAACTGAGACAATATGCATGTGGGATGTTCGCATACATCCTGACCGAACTTGGTTAAAATCGGTCGGCTGTATCGTATAGCTGCCAGAGGAACTATCAGTCGAAAATTAAGTTTTAGTATGATACACTTTTTTGTTGTATGAGGTATCTCAACCAAACTAACAGAATACGCATTTGGGATGGTATTCAACATCCTGACCAAGTTTGTTTGAAATCGGATATCAAATAGCTACCATAGGAATGAATTTTATGGTATAGTACGGAATTTATTGTTGATTTTAGAGATTAGTCAACCAAACTCACTGATTCAGAATTTGTAATTTGGTTTAATTCTTTTCACTAGATCACATAGATGTAATACGCACAATTAGTCAAGAAGTTCATGCCGCATCATCACAACTTTGGCATGCCTGACGTAGCGCACATACCTATGACCTATCGGAGGGCCAAAGCACAGAGTATGCTACAGTCAAGCACACTCTACTGTAGCCGGAGCCCCCTTGTTTTTATATGAAGTTTGACAGAAATTTTTATTTTCCACGGTGCTGGATACCCGACTTTAGTGTAACAATTCAATGCTGGTTCATTGACAAGCCAAAAACCAACTTTCTGGCAACACTAGTTTTTTCTCCAACGCAAAAGCTATCAGTGTCATAATCTCGAGCTGTGGGTTTTACGACACTTTGTTGCTGCAGTCTTCTATCTACATACTTTAAGTAAAATGTATATATTCAGTTAACAATTTTAATAATGAATAATTGATTAATATCGACTAATAACAAAAAATTTATTAATTACATACTACATAAAATTAAAATAAACTAAATTAGCAGGAAGGCTCCAATGCTTAGGTCTTTTGAAAAAATTAAAGCCCGCATTGCCACATAAAATAACTAAACTATCTGGCAGCACTGGTTAATTCGGCAGTGAGCATGCATGTAGTAAGCAAGCAATGTTAAGGTATATATAGTCAACAGGTAAAATTTTGACCAATCGAATTTTCACAGATATGTGTTAGATGTTAGAAACCGCGGAATTAAAATGTCTATAACATACAATATATTCTATAATTATTTGAGGTGCAGACATTTTTTCAATCGCCAAAGAAAATTTTTTCACCTGCAACTTTTTTTGCCCTGTGTCTATTGGAAATGGTCAAATAGGGTCTAATGGTTTTGTGCAATGTATGTAACAGGCAGAAGGAAGCATCTCCTACCCTATAAAGTATATATATTCTTGATCTGTATCAATAGCCGAGTCGATTGAGCCATGTCCGTCTGTCTGTCCGTCTGCCGGTCTCTGCGTCTGTTTGAGTCAAAGGATCTCGAAGACTATACGAGCTAGAGACTTGAAACTTGGTATATAGGTTCCTGGATAGCGGGCGCAGATCAAGTTTATTTTAAAATTTCGATCGGACCACTATATCATATAGCTGCCACAGGAACGATCAGTCCAAAATCAAGTTTTAGTATAAAAAACTTTTTTGTTGCTCAAGATATCTCAATCAAACTAAAAGAATATCCATATGAAGTGGTCCCATACATCCTGACCACACTTGGTTAAAAGCGGTCTACTATATCATATAGCTGCCATAGGAACGATCAGTCGAAAATCAAGTTTTGGTAAGAAAAACTCTTTTGTTGTTTGAGATATCTCAGCCAAACTAAGACAATATGCACGTGGGATGATCCCATATATCCTGACCAAAATTGGTCAAAATTAGTCTACTATATCATAATGCTGCGTTGGGAACGATCAGTCGAAATTCAAGTTTTGGTATGAAACACTTTTTTGTTGCTTGAGATATCTCATCCAAACTGAGACAATATGCATGTAGGATAGTCCCATACATCCTGATCAAACTTGGTTAAAATCGGTCTACTATATCATATAGCTGCCAAAGGAACGATCAGTCGAAAATCAAGTTTTGGTACGAAAAACGTTTTTGTTGTTTGAGATATCTCAGCCAAACTAAGACAATATGCATGTGGGATGGTCCCATACATCCTGACCAAACTTGGTTAAAATCAGTCAAGATATCTCAATCAAACTAATAGAATATGCATATGAGGTGGTCCCACACATCCTGACCAAACTTGGTTAAAATCGGTCTACCATATCATATAGCTGCCATAGGAAAGATCGATCACAAATCAAGTTTTAGTATGAACAACTTTTTTGTTGTTTTAGATATCTCAACCAAACTAAGACAATATGCATGTGGGATGGTCCCATATATCCTGACTAAAATGAGAAAATATGCATGTGGGATAGTCCCATAGATCCTGACTAAACTTGGTTAAAATCGAAACACTATGTGATATAGCTGCCAAGGGAACGATCAATCCAAAATCAAGTTTTAGTATGATAAACTTTTTGTTGTTTGAGGTTTCTCAACCAAACTAACAGAATACGCATTTGAGATGGTATTCTACATCCTGACCAAGTTTGATTGAAATATGATATCAAATAACTGCCATGAGAACGAATTGTACGATAAAGTACGAAAATTATTGTTGTTTTTAGAGATAAGTCAACCAAACTCACAGATTCAGAATTTGTAATTTGGATTAAATCGGTTCACTATTGATCAAAAAGTTAATGCCGCATCATCACACCTTCGGCATGCCTAACGTAGCGCACATACGTATAACCTATCGGAGAGCCAAAGCACACTCGACTGTAGCCGGAGCCCCCTTGTTTTTATATGAAGTTTGACAGAAATTTTTATTTTCCGCGGTGCTGGATACCCGACTTTAGTGTAACAATTCAATGCTGGTTCATTGACAAGCCAAAAACCAACTTTCTGGCAACACTAGTTTTTTCTCCAACGCAAAAGCTATCAGTGTCATAATCTCGAGCTGTGGGTTTTACGACACTTTGTTGCTGCAGTCTTCTATCTACATACTTTAAGTGAAATGTATATATTCAGTTAACAATATTAATAATGAATAATTGATTAATATCGACTAATAACAAAAAATAATTAATTACATACTACATAAATTAAAATAAACTAAATTAGCAGGAAGGCTCCAATGCTTAGGTCTTTTGAAAAAATTAAAGCCCGCATTGCCACATAAAATAACTAAACTATCTGGCGGCACTGGTTATTTCTGCAGTGAGCATGCATGTAGTAAGCGAGCAATGTAAAGGTATATATAGTCAACAGGTAAAATCTTGACCAATCGAATATTCACAGATTTGTGTCAGATGTTAGAAAACGCGGAATTAAATTGTCTATAACATACAATATATTCTATAATTATTTGAGGTGCAGACATTTTTTCAATCGCCAAAGAAAATTTTTTCACCTGCTACTTTTTTTGCCCTGTGTCCATTGGAAATGGTCAAAAAGGGTCTAATGGTTTTGTGCAATGTATGTAACAGGCAGAAGGAAGCATCTCCTACCGTATAAAGTATATATATTCTTGATCAGTATCAATAGCCGAGACGATTGAGCCATGTCCGTCTGACTGTCCGTCTGTTTGAGTCAAAGGATCTCGGAGACTATAAGAGCTAGAGACTTGAAACTTGGTATATAGGTTCCAATATAGCGGGTGCAGATCAAGTTTATTATAAAATATCCATCGGACCACTATATCATATAGCTGCCATAGGAACGATCAGTACAAAATCAAGTTTTAGTATGAAAAACTTTTTTGTTGTCTGAAATATCACGACCAAACTAGCAGGATATGCATTTGGTTTAGTCTTATACATCCTGATCAAATTTGGTTGAAATCGGACCACTATATCATATAGCTGTCATAGGAACGATCAGTCCAAAATCAAGATTTAGTATGAAAAACTTTTTTGTTGTTTGAAATATCCCAACGAAACTGTCATAATTTACATTTCGGATGGTCCTATACATTTTGATCAAATTTGGTTGAAATCGGACCACTATATCATATAGCTGCCATAGGAACGATCAGTTCAAAATCAAGTTTTAGTATGAAAATCTCTTTTGTTGTTTAAAATATATTGACCAAACTGACAGGATATGCATTTAGGAAGGTTCTTTACATTCTTAACAAATTTGGTTGAAATCGGACCACTATATCATATAGCTGCCATTGGAACAATCAGTACAAAATCAAGTTTGAGTATGAAAAGCTTTTTTGTTGTTTGAAATAATTTGACCAAACTGACAGAATATGCATGTGAAATGGTCCTATACATCCTGATCAAATCTGGTTGAAATCGAAACACTATGTGATATAGCTGCCATAGGAACGATCAGTCGAAAATCAAGTTTTAGTATGATAAACTTTTTTGTTGTATGAGGTATCTCAACCAAACTAACAAAATACGCATTTGGTATTGTATTCTACATTCTGACAAAGTTTGGTTGAAATCGGATATCAAGTAGATGCCATGGGTTCGAATTTTAAGATAAAGTAGGAAAATTATTGTTGTTCTTAGAGATAAGTCAACCAAACTCACAGATTCAGAATTTTTAATTTGGTTTAAATCGTTTCACTAGATCACATAGATGTAATACGAACAATTAGTCAAAAAGTTAATGCCGCATCATCACAACTTTGGCATGCCTAACGTAGCGCACATACGTATGACCTATCGGAGAGCCAGGGCACAGGGACTGTAGCCTGAGCCCACTTGTTTAGAGATATCTTATTCGAGTTTGCTGCGTTTTACCTAGGCTCAGGGTATCTTACTGTCGATTGCACTCGACTGTTCCGCTTGCTTAAATTGTATTTTTCATTATTCACTGTTTCAAACGATTTCAATCATAAATAATTTAGATAGTGTAGCAATAACATAATAATAACATAGTCTGTAAGTTTACTGAGAAATAATTGTAAGCGCTCTCTCAACAGCCTTGCTGAGTGAGCAAATAGGGATACAAATAATTAATAAAGAAACGATGTTCCAATAAATAAAGGAGATAAAGAAGTCAAGAAAACAGTGTTAGGAAATTATACTGCAAAAAAATTCGATTCCGAAATCAGTGCCGATAAGTTATTCTCCAAATTAGATTTGAAAAACGGATTTTTCCATGTATTTATGCACAAGCACTCCATTAAGTACACTTCTTTTACAACCCCAATGGGACAAAATGAGTGGTTAAGGATGCCTTTTAGACTACGTAATGCAAAGATTCGTATATAAAATATTTGCTGAAATGATAAAGGAAGATAAAGTTATGGTATATGAAAAAGGACTTCAAGCAATAAAGGAATTTCCGATTCCAAAGAAAACACATGAGGTGCAAAGCTTCTTAGGACTATATTCGTATTTTAGGCGGCTTGTAAAAGATTTTTCTTAGTTAGAAAGGACAAAAAATTTACCTTCGGAACTGTCGAGTTAGAATGCTTCGAAGCATTGAAAAACAACTAGGCAGAAGCACCGATCCTAGCTCTTTATAGTCCTCTTGACTATACCGAATTACATTGTGATGCAAGCGCATTAGGCTTCGGATCGATACTGATGCAAGGAAAAGCGGACGGTAAACTTCACCCAGTGTTCTACTTTTCCAAAAGAACAATAGAAACGGACGCGAAGTATCATAGCTTCGAATTAGAAACACTGGCTATAATATACGCACTACAACGTTTTAGGATATACCTTCAAGGCATATCCTTAAAATTGTCACAGATTGCAGCGCATTAACCATGACCTTAAATAAAATGGTATTAAACCCCAGAATAGCTCGTTGGGCATTAGAGCTGCAAAACTATGATTATACATTAGAACACAGAGCTGGAGACAAAATGAAACATGTAGATTCTCTAAGTAGAAACGCACAGATAATGACGATCGACACAAATACCTTTGAAGGAAATTTAATAATTTGTCAAAACAGAGATACTGCGCTAATGAAGTTAAGAGAAATGCTACAGAAAACGGAACACAAATTTTATGAAATGAGAAATGGCGTAATATATAAGAAGAAAGATAATGAATTACTTTTGTTTTGCGTTCCCAAAGAAATGGAAAGTCATGTGTTGTATAAATATTACAACGAGTTAGGACAGGTTGGTCTAGATAAAATGGTAGATTTAATTACAAAAAGTTACTGGTTTACCAATATTAGAGCAAAAGCCAAGTTACACATAGAAAATTGTCTCAAATGTATTGCATACTCAGCAAAGCACGGATAGTATGAAGGATTTTTGCATAATATACCAAAAGAAGAAGAACCATTTCAAGTAATACATATTGGACCGGTAGACAAAAGTCAATCAAATAATCACATATTAGTGATAATAGACGCTTTTACGAAATTTGTTAGACTTTATTCGACAAAGACTACTAATACAAAAGAGGCAATTACAGCACTCAAAGACTATTTTCGAGCGTAAAGCAGACCCAGATGTTTGATATCGGACAGAGGAAGTTGCTTTACGTCAAAAGAATTTGAGGATTTTCTAGAACTAAACGAAGTGACATCACATCCAAATTGCTACAGGGTCACCGCAGGCAAATGGTCAGGTAGAAAAGGTGAACAGAAGTCTATGTCCGATGATTGCAAAACTAGTAGAGCCAGAAAAAGGATTACATTGGGATGTAGTTGTTGAAACGGTAGAGTATACGTTAAATAACACGATACAAAGAGCTATAAATCAGCATCCGAGCAAGATGCTATTTGGAGTAGGACAAAAGGGATTACTGTCGGACACTCTTCAAGAAAACATAAAGGCATTACAGGAAACTCAAACCACTAGAGATTTGGAAAAAATTAGGTCAGAAGCAATCACTCATCAGAGAAAGATGCAAGATTACAATAAGCAAGCAGTAGATGAAAAGCGTCAAGCGCCACATTGTTACCAAGAAAACGATCTAGCTATGGTAAAAAATTTTGACACTCACATAGGAACATCAAAGAAATTTATTCCCAAATTCAAAGGACTATATAAGATAGCAAAAGTTTTAAGATACGATAGATGTGATAGAAGATGTTGACGTGTTTCAGCAATCAAGAATTCCGTACAAGGGAGTTTGGGCAGTTGCTAACATGAAACCTTGGATAGGAAATAATACAGATGAGACCAACAAATAATTCTGTTTAAGTATGATATTATCAGTAAGTAAACCAATGTATATAATCAATCTTAATTAATTTTAAAGGAGTTCCGGAGACCTCCGGTCAAGATGGCCGAATTGTAGCAGAATTAGGGAATTATAGAATAATTATATGTAATGATCGCCAATTTGCATCTCGCTGTTATATGTACACAGCAGCTCGATGCAAATATATAATAAACACTGTAAATATATAACATAAGCTGTAAATAACATAACATACAAATGTAACATACTCTGTAAATAAACAAAGGAATAAGATAGGCTTAACATATTTTTAATAAAACATTCTGTGTTTGGCGATTGAACGAAGCGGTTGTTCACAATTATATATATAATATACCGCCTACATAATATAGCTGCCATGGGAACGATCAGTCAAAAATCAAGTTTTAGTATGAAAAACTTTTTTGTGTCTTAAGATATCTCATCCAAACAGAGACAATATGCATATAGGAAAGTCCCATACATCCTGATCAAACTTGGTTAAAATCGGTCTACTATATCATATAGCTGCCATAGGAACTATCAGTCGAAAATCAAGTATTGGTATGAAAAACTTTTTTGTTGCTTGAGATATGTCAGCCAAACTAAGACAATATGCATGTGGGATAGTTGATTTAGTTGATTAGTTGATCAAGTTTTAGTATGATAAACTCTACCAAATTAACAGAATACGCACATACGTATGACCTATCGGAGAGCCAGGGCACAGGATATTCTCCAAATTAGATTTGAAAAACGGATTTTTCCATGTATTTATGCACAAGCACTCCATTAAGTACACTTCTTTTACAACCCCAATGGGACAAAATGAGTGGTTAAGGATGCCTTTTAGACTACGTAATGCAAAGATTCGTATATAAAATATTTGCTGAAATGATAAAGGAAGATAAAGTTATGGTATATGAAAAAGGACTTCAAGCAATAAAGGAATTTCCGATTCCAAAGAAAACACATGAGGTGCAAAGCTTCTTAGGATTATGTTCGTATTTTAGGCGGCTTGTAAAAGATTTTTCTTACTTAGAAAGGACAAAAAATTTACCTTTGGAACTGTCGAGTTAGAATGCTTCGAAGCATTGAAAAACAACTTGGCAGAAGCACCGATCCTAGCTCTTTATAGTCCTCTTGACTATACCGAATTACATTGTGATGCAAGCGCATTAGGCTTCGGATCGATACTGATGCAAGGAAAAGCGGACGGTAAACTTCACCCAGTGTTCTACTTTTCCAAAAGAACAATAGAAACTGACGCGAAGTGTCATAGCTTCGAATTAGAAACACTGGCTATAATATACGCACTACAACGTTTTAGGATATGCCTTCCAGGCATTTCCTTAAAATTGTCACAGATTGCAGCGCATTAACCATGACCTTAAATAAAATGGTATTAAACCCCAGAATAGCTCGTTGGGCATTAGAGCTGCAAAACTATGATTATACATTAGAACACAGAGCTGGAGACAAAATGAAACATGTAGATTCTCTAAGTAGAAACGCACAGATAATGACGATCGACACAAATACCTTTGAAGGAAATTTAATAATTTGTCAAAACAGAGATACTGCGCTAATGAAGTTAAGAGAAATGCTACAGAAAACGGAACACAAATTTTATGAAATGAGAAATGGCGTAATATATAAGAAGAAAAACAATGAATCACTTTTGTTTTGCGTTCCCAAAGAAATGGAAAGTCATGTGTTGTATAAATATTACAACGAGTTAGGACAGGTTGGTCTAGATAAAATGGTAGATTTAATTACAAAAAGTTACTGGTTTACCAATATTAGAGCAAAAGCCAAGTTACACATAGAAAATTGTCTCAAATGTATTGCATACTCAGCAAAGCACGGATAGTATGAAGGATTTTTGCATAATATACCAAAAGAAGAAGAACCATTTCAAGTAATACATATTGACCATTTTGGACCGGTAGACAAAAGTCGATCAAATAAACACATATTAGTGATAATAGACGCTTTTACGAAATTAGTTAGACTTTATACGACAAAGACTACTAATACAAAAGAGGCAATTACAGCACTCAAAGACTATTTTCGAGCGTACAGCAGACCCAGGTGTTTGATATCGGACAGAGAAAGTTGCTTTACGTCAAAAGAATTTGAGGATTTTCTAGAACTAAACGAAGTGACATCACATCCAAATTGCTACAGGGTCACCGCAGGCAAATGGTCAGGTAGAAAAGGTGAACAGAAGTCTATGTCCGATGATTGCAAAACTAGTAGAGCCAGAAAAAGGATTACATTGGGATGTAGTTGTTGAAACGGTAGAGTATACGTTAAATAACACGATACAAAGAGCTATAAATCAGCATCCGAGCAAGATGCTATTTGGAGTAGGACAAAAGGGATTACTGTCGGACACTCTTCAAGAAAACATAAAGGCATTACAGGAAACTCAAACCACTAGAGATTTGGAAAAAATTAGGTCAGAAGCAATCACTCATCAGAGAAAGATGCAAGATTACAATAAGCAAGCAGTAGATGAAAAGCGTCAAGCGCCACATTGTTACCAAGAAAACGATCTAGCTATGGTAAAAAATTTTGACACTCACATAGGAACATCAAAGAAATTTATTCCCAAATTCAAAGGACTATATAAGATAGCAAAAGTTTTAAGATACGATAGATGTGATAGAAGATGTTGACGTGTTTCAGCAATCAAGAATTCCGTACAAGGGAGTTTGGGCAGTTGCTAACATGAAACCTTGGATAGGAAATAATACAGATGAGACCAACAAATAATTCTGTTTAAGTATGATATTATCAGTAAGTAAACCAATGTATATAATCAATCTTAATTAATTTTAAAGGAGTTCCGGAGACCTCCGGTCAAGATGGCCGAATTGTAGCAGAATTAGGGAATTATAGAATAATTATATGTAATGATCGCCAATTTGCATCTCGCTGTTATATGTACACAGCAGCTCGATGCAAATATATAATAAACACTGTAAATATATAACATAAGCTGTAAATAACATAACATACAAATGTAACATACTCTGTAAATAAACAAAGGAATAAGATAGGCTTAACATATTTTTAATAAAACATTCTGTGTTTGGCGATTGAACGAAGCGGTTGTTCACAATTATATATATAATATACCGCCTACATAATATAGCTGCCATGGGAACGATCAGTCAAAAATCAAGTTTTAGTATGAAAAACTTTTTTGTGTCTTAAGATATCTCATCCAAACAGAGACAATATGCATATAGGAAAGTCCCATACATCCTGATCAAACTTGGTTAAAATCGGTCTACTATATCATATAGCTGCCATAGGAACTATCAGTCGAAAATCAAGTATTGGTATGAAAAACTTTTTTGTTGCTTGAGATATGTCAGCCAAACTAAGACAATATGCATGTGGGATAGTTGATTTAGTTGATTAGTTGATCAAGTTTTAGTATGATAAACTCTACCAAATTAACAGAATACGCACATACGTATGACCTATCGGAGAGCCAGGGCACAGGATATTCTACAGTCGAGCACACTCGACTGTAGCCGGAGCCCCCTTGTTACCTATGTACTCCAGAAAAAAGGTATGCCTAAAAGCCGTTCAAAATACGATTCCAACGAATAATAAAACATGCCTGTAGCTTCTATCATTTGGATACTATTTTAGCGATTTCCCGCTAAGCTAACGATTTTTCGAAAAAGTCGTACAACAAAAGTTTATAATTTTATGATTGAGAATAGATCCAAATTCAAACATGTTAGCTATTTCAACGCTTTGATACAAACAAACAGACAAACTGACTTTTCATCTCATTTTGGGAAGGCCAGTAAATATTTCAAATTTTATTATCATTTGAGCTACTGAACGTATTTTCAACGCGTGTTTTTAATAAGAATCGTAGAAAATTGACTAATTTTACCGAAAGGCTCCCACGGCCCCATTTGATGCAATCATAAAAATTTTGCTATTCCCACTTACACCTGATTATCTCACGAGCCAGGTTACTTTCTAAAAGTCTAAGTATGCTGTTACTACCAGTTTGGGAGAGTAGAAGCACAGTAGTGTTAGATTATGTTGGTTGCGGTTTTCGTCCGGGTGGACTCAGCTCCGCAACGCTTACTGTGTACAAATTTTAATCGAGTCCTAAATGCCTTGTTTAAAATTCAAACCAAAATCACCTGAAACTATCTAAAGAAAAACCACACAGAAAGAAGAAGCATTGTTTACATATATTAAGCTACAGCGATGGTCTTGTAGCTGCGCTTCTATACCCACCCTACCTTTGATTTTCCATTAGCGCAAAAAAATAATTAATTCGGAAAATCCCTATTTCATTATAGCTCTCTTTTTGCCCCTACCCTTACCTTCTAGGAAAAATAAAAATACTTAGAGAGTCATTTCAAATTCACCGTTGACAATTTTTAATCATTATAAGTTGTTTCGTTAGGTTTACACTATTTCACTATTTGCGGGAACACCTCTATTATGTTATCTTAACATTGCTACATTACATTAAGTTTTATGGATTTTCAACTGATTGGAGGATGGTCACTCTGTAGTGCCAACTTGAATTTTAATTGCGCATTTGCAAAGACAAAATTATATATTATTTTATTTTAATTATCGTTTGCGTATTAAAAATGTAAGTGAAAATAATAACAAAAGAAAGAGGAAAAATGTGGCTACGTGTTAACAGCTGATGTGCTGAATTTATATGTTAAACATATTTGTTGGGTATGCCGAAAAGTATGCAGAGAAAAATGAAACGTTATGTGTAAATATGTATGCAAAGTTGAACACACATTTACATATGTATGCAAATGTGCATATGCATATTGAAATTAACTTTACATTACTTTATGTCATTTTTTGCTTTAATTTACTTTTTGTATTTGTTACTCACTCAGCTTTTAACTCTCTTACGATGATCGTTGGGCCCAATGATGACGTATGTATGTAAATGTTGTTCGCTGCTGTATAAAGTAAAGCAATATAAGTAAAGCATACATACATATGTTTAAATATACAAACACTCGATCGCACAATTATCAGCCTCTTCACCCTCTTTCTTTTTCTAAAAATTATTCCGCAAATGACAGTGCAGTACGTATTTTCATATGTATGTTGATTTATAATTCAGCAAAGACACACAAATAACAGCGTAGGCTGTTATATACATACATACGTACATATGCAGCACTTAACAAAATGTTATGCAAATTTGAATGTACATAATTATTATTAATTTTCAGGACAATTGCTTTTAAGATTATTTTGATAAAAAAAATGATTATGCTCGTTGAGAAAAGCGACAACGACGTATGTAAACACTTATGTACATACGTGTATGTGTATGTGTGTTTTATATTGAGCGATTTTATGAACTATTTCTGCCACTAAACAGCTGATATTAATGCGTCGGAATGTCTGATGATAAATATATATATTTTATCTAATTGACACAAAATTATTTAGCTGCAGGTTTACTGCTGCTGATGCGAAGAAGGTCGGCGACGATGCTGCATAAGTTGCATTGGCAACTGCGGCGACTGCTGTACACGTTTGATAATGATGACTAAAAGCGATGAACGAAGGTGGAGTGCCTGGGGACGTAAGACGTCGATGAAAAATGCAGCGGAGGTTGAAATAGAATTTGGCAACCGCATGTATAGTTTATGCTGGAGTGTAAGATCTGCCAGCTCTTGCAAAAGAGTCGGACTTACGTCTCTTCGACTGCCAGTTTAGCACTTAGAATTTTCTAAGGCTTATTTGGTCAGCCGGCGTGAATTCTAAATAAAATTTTCAATTAGAAAAAAAAAAACCCACAACTACTTCACTGCTAACATACCTTTGTTATTTATTAACACTGACACAACTTTAATCTTCGAGTCTTTATATACATATAATTTATTATAAAATATATTATATGCAATTAACCTTAAAACCCACGTTTTCTCACTTTGAGAAAAATAAGTCACAGATTCTTCTTCACTGGTCGATTAGCCTTGATCATTTGACTAATCATGCTGGATGCGTTGCTATGCAAGCCATGCTAGCTGAAATTTATCTGTAACGGTTTCCTTCCCGTTGAATGATGGCTGCGCTCGCACTATGTGTGAGTGACAAATTCACTCTGAGAAAACAATAGAGGGGCTCCTGATAAAAAAATAAATTTGGTATTTATCGAAACTATTTGTATTTTGTGCCAAGTTCGATAAAATGTATGAATAACATTTACAATTCTTGCTCTAAATAAAAAGCAGCTGTAATTGTACATTACAATGCACTTTCGTTAATTAAAACTATACCTTTCGATCGGTATATAACCCGATCTGAGGGGAAAGCTATAGAAAATTTTCCATTCTGACTGTATATATTGCTAGTTGCCTTTCGCACCCTTCGTGATACTTTCGTCACTAGCGCGGACTGCCGTCCGCAGTGATACCCTCTCCCCTCAAAACTTTTTACCCACATTATTTAATACAAAAAAAAACGCACTTAATTAAATAAATTCGCAAAGCTCGATGTTCAAACAAATGCAATGATTCGTTGTATCACTTATAAATATTTTATTATCCTCGAAAAATTGTTATTAAAATTTTCGCCCGTGCAGGGTATGAGAGTTTACATACAAAATCTTAATCGCAGCATCGAAAAAGCAAAGCATCGTTGCAAGCTCTATCAAAACGGCACATGCAACCCATACACATGCGCACATTTATTGTAAAACAGATCATGCTCGGCCCTCGACTATTACTGCCTCTGTCTGGCTATATCAGTTTTTGTATGTGCGAAGAGGATGAGAGATGAATATTCTCATTCTGTATGATTTCTCGACGAGCGCTGCTTTTGTGCGAGCAGAGTTCGTTCTCATTCCCATTGCACACACATACATAAATATTGCGTACATTAGAATACTGCGCGACGTACCTGAACACTTTACATTTAGAAATCATAATCAAATTAAACTACACACCCAAATATTAATGTAAATATTATACTATTACAATAGTGTTTAGTTCACGTTAGCCAAAAAAAAAATAGCAAAACAAAACAACAACAATATAAATATGGTCCCGACTGTGTCCTAATACATTAACAGAATGTTAGAGGACTTTTGTCTAAACTCAAAAATCTATTTTTGAGTAGTTTTTCTTTTGAATCTGACTTATGATTATGAAATAATGTCAAATTACTATTCTTTGTAAAGATATGATCGACCGATTCATCGAGGTGGTGGTGTATTAATCGCCACTAAATAGTCACTTCAGTCTGAACGTATCTCATTTATTGTGCCTACTGATGTTGAAATTGTTGCTGTTAAAGTAACATTTTCAAATCGATCAATTTTCATCACTTGCTCAAATATATACCTCCATCTTCTTATATTGAAGCTTATATGCAGCACATATCTTGTTTAAATCAGGTTTACATTTAAGTTAGGGATTATTACCTATTTGTTGTGCTAGGTTATTTTAATTTACCTAACATTTCTTGGTCGTTCTTCAGTAGGGCAAACTATCTTATTTCTTTCAATCATCATGATTTTTATACCCTGAACGGGTATATTAAGTTTGTGCAAAAGTATGTAATGTGCAGAAGACAGCATCTCCGACACCCTATACATATATGATCAGCATCAACAGCCGAGTCGTATACCCTTTTTCATCTGTCCGTGTAAACAAATGGATCTCAGAGATGGTAAGGGCTATGACCACCGAATTTGGAATATAAACTCCCCATTAAGTCAGGCAGAACGAGTTTATGTTGAAATTTCCCCACGCCCAAAACCTGACATCTCCTTTAACTTAGGGTTATAGGTTAAATCTTTAAATTTTTTTATGCTAACGGGTGTATGGATCATGCCCAGCAAAAAAACACCAACTTTCAACACGATTGGTACATAAATAGTAAAGATATGCATAAGTTTGTGGCAGCAAGAATATAGAATTAAAGTGATTATTTAATTCATTTTAAATTTACTCTGCCAGAATTTATGTATGTATGTATATCGAGTTAGACAGCGCCTGCCTAACTGGCGCGATGGTCGAAGTGATAGCTGGGCGGCATGCTAAACATGAGACGCGAGCTCGAGTCCGGGCACGGTGCAGGCAGAGTTTTAAGTTTTTCGATCATTTAAAAATAGTCTGCCTGAATGTATAACTTATTTGCCAGCGCCAAAACAATCCGTGGGTTCTAGTCTTAGCTGTGACGATCAGATATATTTTAATTTTCTTTTTTTTTAATTTTAATGTGTTTAAAAAATTTAATAATATCGTGCAAGTTGGTACATGCACTTAATTATATCATATATGTATGAAAGCTGCCACAGAGACAATTAGTCGATAATTAAGGATAAAAATTATTGCCTTTTTTAGAGATATCTTATTCGAATTTGCTGCGTTTTACCTAGGCTCAGGGTATCTTACTGTCGATTGCACTCGACTGTTCCGCTTGCTTAAATTGTATTTTTCATTATTCACTGTTTCAAACGAATTCAATCATAAATAATTTAGATGGTGTAGCAACAACATAATAATAACATAGTCTGTAAGTTTACTGAGAAATAACTGTTAGCGCTCTCTCAACAGCCTTGCCGAGAGAGCAAATAGGGATACAAATAATTAATAAAGAAACGCTGCGAAATTCTACAGAAGTTGCAAATGCTTATGTGCAAACAAGACGAGGAAAAATTAACGGATGTTCCAATAAATAAAGGAGATAAAGAAGTCAAGAAAACAGTGTTAGAAAACGATAGTGCAAAAAAATTCGATTCCGAAATCGGTGCCGATAAGTTATTCTCCAAATTAGATTTGAAAAACGGATTTTTCCATGTATTTATGCACAAGCACTCCATTAAGTACACTTCTTTTACAACCCCAATGGGACAAAATGAGTGGTTAAGGATGCCTTTTAGACTAAGTAATGCACCAGCAGTTTTTCAAAGATTCGTAAATAAATTATTTGCTGATATGATAAAGGAAGATAAAGTTATGGTATACATGGACGATTTAATGATAGCAACGAAGGATTGTGAAAGTCACATTAGAGTATTAGAAGAAGTTTTTAAAAGACTAGTAGCAAATAAACTTGAACAGAGACTAGACAAATGCGAATTCCTACGATCAGAGATAAAATATTTAGGGTATCTAATATCTGATAACGGAATTAAGCCGGATGAAAAAGGACTTCAAGCAATAAAGGAATTTCCGATTCCAAAGAAAACACATGAGGTGCAAAGCTTCTTAGGATTATGTTCGTATTTTAGACGGTTTGTAAAAGATTTTTCAGTAAAAGCAAAACCACTCTATGACTTAGTTAGAAAGGACAAAAAATTTACCTTTGGAACTGTAGAGTTAGAATGCTTCGAAGCATTGAAAAACAAATTGGTAGAAGCACCGATCCTAGCTGTTTATAGTCCTCTTGACTATACCGAATTACATTGTGATGCAAGCGCATTAGGCTTCGGATCGATACTGATGCAAAGAAAAGCGGACGGTAAACTTCACCCAGTGTTCTACTTTTCCAAAAGAACAACAGAAACTGAGGCGAAGTATCATAGCTTCGAATTAGAAACAATGGCTATAATTTACGCACTACAACGTTTTAGGATATACCTTCCAGGCATATTCTTAAAATTGTCACTGATTGCAGCGCATTAACCATGACCTTAAATAAAATGGAATTAAACCCCCGAATAGCTCGTTGGGCATTAGAGCTGCAAAACAATGATTATAAATTAAAACACAGAGCTGGAGACAAAATGAAACATGTATATTCTCTAAGTAGAAACGCACAGATAAGGACGATCGACACAAATACCTTTGAAGAAAATTTAATAATTTGTCAAAACAAAGATACTGAGCTAATGAAGTTAAGAGAAATGCTACAGAAAACGGAACACAAATTTTATGAAATGAGAAATGGCGTAATATATAAGAAGAAAGATAATGAATCACTTTTGTTTTGCGTTCCCAAAGAAATGGAAAGTCATGTGTTGTATAAATATTACAACGAGTTAGGACAGGTTGGTCTAGTTAAAATGGTAGTTTTAATTACAAAGAGTTACTGGTTTACTAATATTAGAGCAAAAGCCAAGTTACACATAGAAAATTGTCTCAAATGTATTGCATACTCAGCAAAGCACGGATAGTATGAAGGATTTTTACATAATATACCAAAAGAAGAAGAACCATTTCAAGTAATACATATTGGACCGGTAGACAAAAGTCAATCAAATAATCACATATTAGTGATAATAGACGCTTTTACGAAATTTGTTAGACTTTATTCGACAAAGACTACTAATACAAAAGAGGCAATTACAGCACTCAAAGACTATTTTCGAGCGTAAAGCAGACCCAGATGTTTGATATCGGACAGAGGAAGTTGCTTTACGTCAAAAGAATTTGAGGATTTTCTAGAACTAAACGAAGTGAAGCACATCAAAATTTCTACAGGGTCACCACAGGCGAATGGTCAGGTAGAAAAGGTGAACAGAAGTCTATGTCTGATGGTTGCAAAACTAGTAGAGCCAGAAAAAGGATTACATTGGGATATAGTTGTATACAAAGAGCTATAAATCAGCATCCGAGCAAGATGCTATTTGGAGTAGGACAAAAGGGATTACTGTCGGACACTCTTCAAGAAAACTTAAAGGCATTACAGGAAACTCAAACCACTAGAGATTTGGAAAAAATTAGGTCAGAAGCAATCACTCATCAGAGAAAGATACAACATTACAATAAGCAAGCAGTAGATGCAAAGCGTCAAGCGCCACATTGTTACCAAGAAAACGATCTAGTTATGGTAAAAAATTTTGACACTCACATAAAAACATCAAAGAAATTAATTCCCAAATTCAAAGGACCATATAAGATAGCAAAAGTTTTACGAAACGATAGATATGTGATAGAAGATGTTGACGGGTTTCAGCAATCAAGAATTCCGTACAAGGGAGTTTGGGCAGTTGCTAACATGAAATCTTGGAAAGGAAATAATACAGATGAGAGCAACAAATAATTCTGTTTAAGTATGATATTATCAATAAGTAAACCAATGTATATAATCAATCTTAATTAATTTTAAAGGAGTTCCGGAGACCTCCGGTCAAGATGGCCGAATTGTAGCAAAATTTCGGACTTATAGATTAATTATATGTAATGATCGCCTATTTGCATCTCGCTGTTATATGTACACAGCAGCTCGATGCAAATAAATAAGAACCACTGTAAATATATAACATAAGCTGTAAATAACATAACATACAAATGTAACATACTGTGTAAATAAACATAGGAATAAGATAGCTTTAACATAATTTAATAAAGCATCGAGTTTTAGTATGAAAAACTTTTTTGTGGCTTAAGATATCTCATCCAAACAGAGACAATATGCATGTAGGATAGTCCCATACATCCTGATCAAACTTGGTTAAAATCGGTCTACTATATCATATAGCTGCCATAGGAACTATCAGTCGAAAATCAAGTATTGGTAGGAAACAACTTTTTTGTTGCTTGAGATATGTCAGCCAAACTAAGAAAATATGCATGTGGGATAGCCCCATACATCCCGACTAAACTTGGCTAATATCGAAACACTATGTCGATTTTAGTCGATTAGTCAAAAATCAAGTTTAAGTATGATAAACTTTTTTGTTGTTTGAGGTATCTCAACCAAACTATCAGAATACGCATCTGGGATGGTATTTCACATTCTGACCAAGTTTGGTTGAAATCTGATATTAAATAGCTGCCATAGGAACGAATTTTAAGATAAAGTACGGAATTTATTGTTGATTTTAGAGATTAGTCAACCAAACTCACAGATTCAGAATTTGTAATTTGGTTTAATTCTTTTCACTAGATCACATAGATGTAATACGCACAATTAGTCAAAAAGATAATGCCGCATCATCACACCTTCGGCATGCCTAACATAGCGCACATACGTATGACCTATCGGAGAGCCAGGGCACAGGATATTCTACAGTCGAGCACACTCGACTGTAGCCGGAGCCCCCTTGTTACCTATGTACTCCAGCGATTTCCCGCTAAGCTAGTGATTTTTTGAAAAAGTCGTACAACAAAAGCTTATAATTTTATGATTGAAAATAGATCCAAATTCAAACATGTTAGCTATTTAAGCGCTTTGATACAAGCAAACAGACAAACTGACTTTTCATCTCATTTTGGGAAGGCCAGTAAATATTTCAAATTTTATTATCATTTGAGCCACTGAACGGATTTTCAACGCATATTTTTGGTAAAAATCGTAGAAAATTGACTAATTTTACCGAAAGGCTCCCACGGCCCCATTTGATGCAATCATCAAAATTTTGATCCTCCCACTTACACCTGATTATCTCACGAGCCAGGTTACTTTCTAAAAGTCTAAGTATGCACTTTCGTTAATTAAAACTATACCTTTCGATCGGTATATACCTCGATCTGAGCGGATAACTATAGAAAATTTTCCATTCTGCCTGTGTATATTGCTAGTTGCCTTTCGCACCCATCGTGATACTTTCGTCACCAGCGCGGACTGCCATCCGCAGTGATACCCTCTTCCCTCAAAATTTTGTACCCACATTATTTTATAGAAAAAAAACGCACTTAATTAAATAAATTCGCAAAGCTCGATGTTCAAACAAATGCAATGATTCGTTGTATCATTTATACATATTTTATTAACCTCGAAAATTTGTTATTAAAATTTTCGCCCGTGCAGGGTATGAGAGTTTACATACAAAATCTTAATCGCAGCATCGAAAAAGCAAAGCATCGATGCAAGCTCTATCAATACGGCACATGCAACCCATACACATGCGCACATTTATTGTAAAACAGATCATGCTCGGCCCTCGACAATTACTGCCTCTGCCTGGCTATATCAGTTTTTGTATGTGCAAAGAGGATGAGAGATGAATTTTCTCATTCTGTATGATTTCTCGGCGGAGGCTGCTTTTGTGCGAGCAGAGTTCGTTCTCATTCCCATTGCACACACATACATAAATATTGCGTACATTAGATTACTGCGCGACGTACATGAACACTTTACATTTAGAAATCATAATCAAATTAAACTACTTACCCAAATATTAATGTAAATATTATACTATTACAATATTGTTTAGTTCACGTTAGCTGAAAAAAAACAGCAACAAAACAACAACAATACAAATATGGTCCCGACTGTGTCCTAATACATTAACAGAATGTTAGAGGACTTTTGTCTAAACTTAAAAATCTATTTTTGAGTAGTTTTTCTTTTGAATCTGACTTATGATTATGAAATAATGTCAAATTACTATTCTTTGTAAAGATATGATCGATCGATTCATCGAGGTGGTGGTGTATTAATCGCCACTAAATAGTCACTTCAGTCTGAACGTATCTCATTTATTGTGCCTACTGATGTTGAAATTGTTGCTGTTAAAGTAACATTTTCAAATCGATCAATTTTCATCACTTGCTCAAATATATACCTCCATCTTCTTATATTGAAGCTTATATGCAGCACATATCTTGTTTAAATCAGGTTTACCTTTAAGTTAGGGATTATTACCTATTTGTTGTGCTAGGTTATTTTAATTTACCTAACATTTCTTGGTCGTTCTTCAGTAGGGCAAACTATCTTATTTCTTTCAATCATCATGATTTTTATACCCTGAACGGGTATATTAAGTTTGTTTAAAAGTATGTAACGTGCAGAAGAAAGCATCTCCGACACCATAAAGTGTATACATATATGATCAGCATCAACAGTCGAGTCGATATACCCTTTTTCATCTGTCCGTGTAAACAAATGGATCTCAGAGATGGTAAGAGCAGTTTTTCAAAGATTCGTAAATAAATTATTTGCTGATATGATAAAGGAAGATAAAGTTATGGTATACATGGACGATTTAATGATAGCAACGAAGGATTGTGAAAGTCACATTAGAGTATTAGAAGAAGTTTTTAAAAGACTAGTAGCAAATAAACTTGAACAGAGACTAGACAAATGCGAATTCCTACGATCAGAGATAAAATATTTAGGGTATCTAATATCTGATAACGGAATTAAGCCGGATGAAAAAGGACTTCAAGCAATAAAGGAATTTCCGATTCCAAAGAAAACACATGAGGTGCAAAGCTTCTTAGGATTATGTTCGTATTTTAGACGGTTTGTAAACGATTTTTCAGTAAAAGCAAAACCACTCTATGACTTAGTTAGAAAGGACAAAAAATTTACCTTTGGAACTGTAGAGTTAGAATGCTTCGAAGCATTGAAAAACAAATTGGTAGAAGCACCGATCCTAGCTGTTTATAGTCCTCTTGACTATACCGAATTACATTGTGATGCAAGCGCATTAGGCTTCGGATCGATACTGATGCAAAGAAAAGCGGACGGTAAACTTCACCCAGTGTTCTACTTTTCCAAAAGAACAACAGAAACTGAGGCGAAGTATCATAGCTTCGAATTAGAAACAATGGCTATAATTTACGCACTACAACGTTTTAGGATATACATTCCAGGCATATTCTTAAAATTGTCACTGATTGCAGCGCATTAACCATGACCTTAAATAAAATGGAATTAAACCCCCGAATAGCTCGTTGGGCATTAGAGCTGCAAAACAATGATTATACATTAAAACACAGAGCTGGAGACAAAATGAAACATGTAGATTTTCTAAGTAGAAACGCACAGATAAGGACGATCGACACAAATACCTTTGAAGAAAATTTAATAATTTGTCAAAACAAAGATACTGAGCTAATGAAGTTAAGTTAAATGCTACAGAAAACGGAACACAAATTTTATGAAATGAGAAATGGCGTAATATATAAGAAGAAAGATAATGAATCACTTTTGTTTTGCGTTCCCAAAGAAATGGAAAGTCATGTGTTGTATAAATATTACAACGAGTTTGGACAGGTTGGTCTAGTTAAAATGGTAGTTTTAATTACAAAGAGTTACTGGTTTACTAATATTAGAGCAAAAGCCAAGTTACACATAGAAAATTGTCTCAAATGTATTGCATACTCAGCAAAGCACGGATAGTATGAAGGATTTTTACATAATATACCAAAAGAAGAAGAACCATTTCAAGTAATACATATTGGACCGGTAGACAAAAGTCAATCAAATAATCACATATTAGTGATAATAGACGCTTTTACGAAATTTGTTAGACTTTATTCGACAAAGACTACTAATACAAAAGAGGCAATTACAGCACTCAAAGACTATTTTCGAGCGTAAAGCAGACCCAGATGTTTGATATCGGACAGAGGAAGTTGCTTTACGTCAAAAGAATTTGAGGATTTTCTAGAACTAAACGAAGTGAAGCACATCAAAATTTCTACAGGGTCACCACAGGCAAATGGTCAGGTAGAAAAGGTGAACAGAAGTCTATGTCTGATGGTTGCAAAACTAGTAGAGCCAGAAAAAGGATTACATTGGGATATAGTTGTATACAAAGAGCTATAAATCAGCATCCGAGCAAGATGCTATTTGGAGTAGGACAAAAGGGATTACTGTCGGACACTCTTCAAGAAAACTTAAAGGCATTACAGGAAACTCAAACCACTAGAGATTTGGAAAAAATTAGGTCAGAAGCAATCACTCATCAGAGAAAGATACAACATTACAATAAGCAAGCAGTAGATGCAAAGCGTCAAGCGCCACATTGTTACCAAGAAAACGATCTAGTTATGGTAAAAAATTTTGACACTCACATAAAAACATCAAAGAAATTAATTCCCAAATTCAAAGGACCATATAAGATAGCAAAAGTTTTACGAAACGATAGATATGTGATAGAAGATGTTGACGGGTTTCAGCAATCAAGAATTCCGTACAAGGGAGTTTGGGCAGTTGCTAACATGAAATCTTGGAAAGGAAATAATACAGATGAGAGCAACAAATAATTCTGTTTAAGTATGATATTATCAATAAGTAAACCAATGTATATAATCAATCTTAATTAATTTTAAAGGAGTTCCGGAGACCTCCGGTCAAGATGGCCGAATTGTAGCAAAATTTCGGACTTATAGATTAATTATATGTAATGATCGCCTATTTGCATCTCGCTGTTATATGTACACAGCAGCTCGATGCAAATAAATAAGAACCACTGTAAATATATAACATAAGCTGTAAATAACATAACATACAAATGTAACATACTGTGTAAATAAACATAGGAATAAGATTGCTTTAACATAATTTAATAAAGCATCGAGTTTTAGTATGAAAAACTTTTTTGTGGCTTAAGATATCTCATCCAAACAGAGACAATATGCATGTAGGATAGTCCCATACATCCTGATCAAACTTGGTTAAAATCGGTCTACTATATCATATAGCTGCCATAGGAACTATCAGTCGAAAATCAAGTATTGGTATGAACAACTTTTTTGTTGCTTGAGATATGTCAGCCAAACTAAGACAATATGCATGTGGGATAGCCCCATACATCCCGACTAAACTTGGCTAATATCGAAACACTATGTCGATTTTAGTCGATTAGTCAAAAATCAAGTTTAAGTATGATAAACTTTTTTGTTGTTTGAGGTATCTCAATCAAACTATCAGAATACGCATCTGGGATGGTATTTCACATTCTGACCTAGTTTGGTTGAAATCTGATATTAAATAGCTGCCATAGGAACGAATTTTAAGATAAAGTACGGAATTTATTGTTGATTTTAGAGATTAGTCAACCAAACTCACAGATTCAGAATTTGTAATTTGGTTTAATTCTTTTCACTAGATCACATAGATGTAATACGCACAATTAGTCAAAAAGATAATGCCGCATCATCACACCTTCGGCATGCCTAACATAGCGCACATACGTATGACCTATCGGAGAGCCAGGGCACAGGATATTCTACAGTCGAGCACACTCGACTGTAGCCGGAGCCCCCTTGTTACCTATGTACTCCAGCGATTTCCCGCTAAGCTAGTGATTTTTTGAAAAAGTCGTACAACAAAAGCTTATAATTTTATGATTGAAAATAGATCCAAATTCAAACATGTTAGCTATTTCAACGCTATGATACAAACAAACAGACAAACTGACTTTTCATCTCATTTTGGGAAGGCCAGTAAATATTTCAAAGTTTATTATCATTGAACCACTGAACGGATTTTCAACGCATATTTTTGGTAAAAATCGAAGAAAATTGACTAATTTTACCGAAAGGCTCCCACGGCCCCATTTGATGCAATCATCAAAATTTTGATCCTCCCACTTACACCTGATTATCTCACGAGCCAGGTTACTTTCTAAAAGTCTAAGTATGCACTTTCGTTAATTAAAACTATACCTTTCGATCGGTATATACCTCGATCTGAGCGGATAACTATAGAAAATTTTCCATTCTGCCTGTGTATATTGCTAGTTGCCTTTCGCACCCATCGTGATACTTTCGTCACCAGCGCGGACTGCCATCCGCAGTGATACCCTCTTCCCTCAAAATTTTGTACCCACATTATTTTATAGAAAAAAAACGCACTTAATTAAATAAATTCGCAAAGCTCGATGTTCAAACAAATGCAATGATTCGTTGTATCATTTATACATATTTTATTAACCTCGAAAATTCGTTATTAAAATTTTCGCCCGTGCAGGGTATGAGAGTTTACATACAAAATCTTAATCGCAGCATCGAAAAAGCAAAGCATCGATGCAAGCTCTATCAATACGGCACATGCAACCCATACACATGCGCACATTTATTGTAAAACAGATCATGCTCGGCCCTCGACAATTACTGCCTCTGCCTGGCTATATCAGTTTTTGTATGTGCAAAGAGGATGAGAGATGAATTTTCTCATTCTGTATGATTTCTCGGCGGAGGCTGCTTTTGTGCGAGCAGAGTTCGTTCTCATTCCCATTGCACACACATACATAAATATTGCGTACATTAGATTACTGCGCGACGTACATGAACACTTTACATTTAGAAATCATAATCAAATTAAACTACTTACCCAAATATTAATGTAAATATTATACTATTACAATATTGTTTAGTTCACGTTAGCTGAAAAAAAACAGCAACAAAACAACAACAATACAAATATGGTCCCGACTGTGTCCTAATACATTAACAGAATGTTAGAGGACTTTTGTCTAAACTCAAAAATCTATTTTTGAGTAGTTTTTCTTTTGAATCTGACTTATGATTATGAAATAATGTCAAATTACTATTCTTTGTAAAGATATGATCGATCGATTCATCGAGGTGGTGGTGTATTAATCGCCACTAAATAGTCACTTCAGTCTGAACGTATCTCATTTATTGTGCCTACTGATGTTGAAATTGTTGCTGTTAAAGTAACATTTTCAAATCGATCAATTTTCATCACTTGCTCAAATATATACCTCCATCTTCTTATATTGAAGCTTATATGCAGCACATATCTTGTTTAAATCAGGTTTACCTTTAAGTTAGGGATTATTACCTATTTGTTGTGCTAGGTTATTTTAATTTACCTAACATTTCTTGGTCGTTCTTCAGTAGGGCAAACTATCTTATTTCTTTCAATCATCATGATTTTTATACCCTGAACGGGTATATTAAGTTTGTTTAAAAGTATGTAACGTGCAGAAGAAAGCATCTCCGACACCATAAAGTGTATACATATATGATCAGCATCAACAGTCGAGTCGATATACCCTTTTTCATCTGTCCGTGTAAACAAATGGATCTCAGAGATGGTAAGGGCTAGGACCACCAAATTTGGAATAAAAACTCCCCATTAAGTCAGGCAGAACGTGTTTATGTTGAAAAACCACGCCCAAAACCTGACATCACCTTTAACTTAGGGTTATAGGTTAAATCTTTAAATTTTTTTATGCTAACGGGTGTATGGATCATGCCCAGCAACAAAACACCAACTTTTAACACGATTAGTACATAAATAGTAAAGATATACATAAGTTTGTGGCAGCAAGAATATAGAATTAAAATGATTATTTAATTCATTTTAAATTTACTCTGCCAGAATTTATGTATGTATGTATATCAAGTTAGCCAGCGCCTGCCTAACTGGCGCGATGGTCGAAGTCATAGCTGGGCGGCATGCTAAACATGAGACGCGAGCTCGAGTCCGGGCACGGTGCAGGCAGAGTATTAAGTTTTTCGATCATTTAAAAATAGTCTGCCTGAATGTATAACTTATTTGCCAGCGCCAAAACAATCAGTGGGTTCTAGTCTCTTAGCTGTGACAATCAGATGTATGTTAATTCTATTTTTTTTTAATTTTAATGTGTTTAAAAAATTTAATAATATCGTGCAAGTTGGTACATTCACTTATTTATATCATATATGTATGAAAGCTCCCTCAGAAACAATTGGTCGATAGTTAAGGATACAAATTATTGCCTTTTTATACCCTATGCCCATTGAAAATGGTCAAAAAGGGTATAATGGTTTTGTGCAATGTATGTAACAGGCAGAAGGAAGCATCTCCGACCCTATAAAGTGTATATATTCTTGATCAGAATCAATAGCCGAGTCGATTGAGCCATGTCCGTCTGTCTGTCCGTCTGTCCGTCCGTCTGTCCGTCCGTCTGTTTGAGTCAAAGGATCTCAGAAACTATAAAAGCTAGAGACTTCAAACATGGTATGTAGGTCCCTGGATAGCGGGCGCAGATCAAGTTTGTTTTAAAATTTGGATCGGACCACTATATCATATAGCTGCCATAGGAACGATCAGTACAAAATCAAGTTTTAGTATGAAAAACTTTTTGTTGTTTGAAATATCCCAACGAAACTGACAGGATTTACATTTCGGATGGTCCTTTACATTTTGATCAAATTTGGTTGAAATCGGACCACTATATCATATGCTGCCATAGGAACGATCAGTTCAAAATCAAGTTTTAGTATGAAAATCTCTTATGTTGTTTAAAATATCGTGACCAAACTGACAGGATATGCATTTAGGAAGGTTCTATACATCCTGATCAAATTTGGTTGAAATCGGACCACTATATCATATAGCTGTCATAGGAACGATCAGCCCAAAATCAAGATTTAGTATGAAAAACTTTTTTGTTGTTTGAAATATCCCAACGAAACTGACAGGATTTACATTTCGGATGGTCCTATACATTTTGATCAAATTTGGTTGAAATCGGACTACTATATCTTATAGCTGCCATAGGAACGATCAGTTCAAAATCAAGTTTTAGTATGAAAATCTCTTTTGTTGTTTAAAATATCTTGACCAAACTGACAGGATATGCATTTAGGAAGGTTCTATACATCCTAAACAAATTTGGTTGAAATCGGACCACTATATCATATAGCTGCCATTGGAACAATCAGTACAAAATCAAGTTTGAGTATGAAAAGCTTTTTTGTTGTTTGAAATAATTTGACCAAACTGACAGAATATGCATGTGGAATGGATCCTATACATCCTGATCAAATCTGGTTGAAATCGAAACACTATATAATATAGCTGCCATAGGAACGATCAGTCGAAAATCAAGTTTTAGTATGAAAAACCTTTTTGTTGCTTAAGATATGTCAACCAAACTGAGACAATATGCATGTGGGATAGTCCCATACATCCTGACTAAACTTGGTTAAAATCAAAACACTATGTGATATAGCTGCCATAGGAACGATCAGTCGAAAATCAAGTTTTAGTATGATAAACTTTTTTGTTGTTTGAGGTATCTCAACCAAACTAACAAAATACGCATTTGGGATGGTATTCTACATCCCGACAAAGTTTGGTTGAAATCGGATATCAAATAGCTGCCATAGGAACGAATTTTAAGGTAAAGTACGAAAATTATTGTTGTTTTTAAAGATAAGTCAACCAAACTCACAGATTCAGAATTTGCAATTTGGTTTTAATCGGTTCTCTAGATCACATAGATGTAATACGAACAATTAGTCAAAAAGTTAATGCCGCATCATCACAACTCGAGCACACTCGACTGTAGCCGGAGCCCACTTGTTTAGAGATATCTTATTCGAGTTTGCTGCGTTTTACCTAGGCTCAGGGTATCTTACTGTCGATTGCACTCGACTGTTCCGCTTGCTTAAATTGTATTTTTCATTATTCACTGTTTTAAACGAATTCAATCATAAATAATTTAGATAGTGTAGCAATAACATAATAATAACATAGTCTGTAAGTTTACTGAGCAATAACTGTTAGCGCTCTCTCAACAGCCTTGCTGAGAGAGCAAATAGGGATACAAATAATTAATAAAGAAACGCTACGAAATTCTAGAGAAGTTGCAAATGCTTATGTGCAAAGAAATCGAGGAAAAATTAACAGATGTTTCAATAAATAAAGGAGATAAAGAAGTCAAGAAAACAGTGTTAGGAAACGATAGTGCAAAAAATTCGATTCCGAAATCAATGCCAATAACTTTCCATTTGACAGCTCAACGCAAACAGCAATGCAACTCTACTGTGTACAAGTTGCAACGCGAAAATGAAAAACTTCGCAGCAATTCCTTTGATATTACTTTCAACACTATTAAAGAATGTGTTCCTGAATACAATGATAAAAGATGATATAAATGATTGGCTGCAGAGTGTTCAAAACGATCGTGAAGTATTCAAAATCAACTAGTGGGCCGATTTCAACCAAACTTGGTCAGAATGTATGAGATCACCCCAGATGCATATTCTTTTAGATTGTTTGAGCTATCTCAATAAACAAAAAAGTTTTTCATACTAAAGCTTGATTTTCGACTGACTTTTCTTATGACAGCTATATGATATAGTCAACCGATTTCAACCAAACTCGGTCAGAATGTATAGGACCATCCTATATGCATATTCTGTGAGATCGGTCGAGATATCCTTTAAATTGTCTTTTCAATTAAGATATTTATATTTTATGTAAATATAACATTAATATAAATAATAATAAATTTTATATTAATAAATAATACATAAAATATAAATTTATAATAATTATTACATTAAACATTAATATTAAATATAAAAAAAAAAAAAATTATCTGGCCGTGACGGGATTCGAACCCGCGGCCCATGTCCCAAATGAAAATTTCAGAAAAATTCGGACGCTCAACACACTGCGCCACAGAGCTATTTTATGATCAACTTTTTATTGTAGGTTTCATTACTACTGTCTTATTGTTGTCTAATTCTTTTGTAATTGTTGCTGTTAAGATAAAGCAAATATAGGCAAATTTAGTTGTTTAATATCTTCGCTGTTTATAATCCGATCGCAATGAAATTTTCAGCAAACATGGCGGATGATATTGGCTTGGCTTATGCTTAATTAGAACGCTATCTTTTAAATTGCCTTAATAATTTAGATTTAGTTGATTTAATGGCGTTCAAGGGGGCTTGGACAAAATCTGGAACAAACTTGATCTGCTTGCAATATAGATGAACATACATACCAAATTTGGAGTCTCTAGCTCTTATAGTCTCTGAGATCTAGGCGTTCTTACAGACGGACGGACAGACACACAGACCGACATGATCAAGAATATATATACTTTATGGGGTCTGCCACGCCTCCTTCTGCCTGTTACGCACATTTTTTTTATGAGAAATTTAATAGACCCCTGTACTTTTCTTAAGTACGGGGTCTAAAAATGACATCATGCGTCCACTCATTTGCAGTCGCATTAAAGGCAAAGCCAACTTGTGACTACTGTCGAAAACTTCACTGCTCTTAAACGACATAGACGATATGCTCACTCAATTCAAGACAATGTTTGGAAACACAGACAACATTTTAGAAATTCGCCGTAAGTTTGAGCAATGTAAGTGCAACATGGAGAAAGGTTTGCCAATTATTACCATGATAAACTGCGTTGGCGACTATTATCAGCATGAGCTACAAAGAGCTGGTGCAGTATCTCATCGATGGCCTTCCCGATCTGCAAATGCGTAACGAAGCAAAGCTACAGTGTTTCAAGTCAACCGAAGCTGTAAGGCGGGCATTCCAACTTGTAGATAGACCACGTCCACCGCCAACTAAGGTGCGCTTGTCCTCGGTGGAAGCCTCTAAAAACTCAGCGCCCAAAGTGGAGACAACCAAATCAGTGGCTCCGGACCAGCGAGCCAGTAAGTGTTACAGCTGACACAGTTTGGGACACATAGCAGCTGAGTGCCGTAAGCCGGTGCGAGCAGATAGAGCCTGCTTTGCTTGCGGGGAGCTTGGACATTTGGATAAAGAATGTTCCCAATACAAGAAGCCGAAGGATATTACTAAAAACGAATATGTAAGGTATTAAAATATATATTATTTTAACAATACTAATAAGCCATATCACACAGAATGCCTCCTAGATTCGGGCAGCCCAATAAATTTTATGAAGAAGGGTATCATCCCTAAAGAAGTAAAGATAAACAAATACAATCTGAACAAGAACTACTTTGGAATTAACAAAAGCAAACTGAAAATTTATGAAAAACTATTTTGTCTTATTGAAATTTTAAAGAGATTTCCTTAGAATAGGTAAATCAAAGTTTATATCATTAAATGATGTTGAAATAATACCCAGAGAAAACGTAAGGTTAAAGGAGAACGATGTTGTGACAAATCCGAATGTTAAAAATGTAAATACAAATGTTGAATGGTGCAAAGTTTTGAACAACGTAGAGTTAAACGAAGAAGTAGAGTCAAAGTTGAGTCACAAAGTTAAGCCAAGGCTGAGTAACGAATCGATGGAATTGTGTGAGTCAGATGACTTTGAAGAGCAAATGTTAGCGATCAACGATATACAGAATGGGAAAATTACAGATAAAGTTGGTGATCATATAAACTATAACGTGAAAGAAAAGTTTGAAAAGATATTTGAGAAATATTACTTGTTACCCATAAGACCAATAGAACCAAAGAAAAAATAAAAATATCAATTGAAAGTGATAAACATTTTAACTGTCCTCCTAAAAGATTGTCATTTGCAGAGAAAACCGAAGAGCAAAAAATATTGGACGAGAATTTAGCTTTAGGATACATACGAGCAAGTGAGTAAGGTTATGTGTAGACTACTGCTGATTAAATAAAGTCACTACTATGAATAATTATCCGATTCCTCTTATTGACGATCTGTTAGAAACGTTAGCAAATAAAACTGTGTTTTCCAAACTATATTTAAAAAACGGTTATCATCATGTATTTATGCATAATGATGCAATTAAGTACACCTCGTTTATCACGCCCCTTTTGGCTTTAAAAATGCACCATCTACATTCGAAAGATATATAAATACAATTTTTGCCGATATGGTCAAAGTCGGAAGAGCTGTAATATACTGAGATTATATTCTAATAGCAACAGAAAACGTTGATAGACATTAAGAACTATTCAAAAAAGTTTTAAAACGTTTTCGTATTTCCGAAGATTTATCCAAGATTTTGCTTAATTGCAAAGCCACTATATGATAGCAGCAAGAAAGATAAGAAATTTAAGTTCCAAGAATAAGAGTTATAAGCTTTTACGAAGTTAAAGAAAAAATTTGTAGAGTCCCCAATTCTATCCATTTATGATCCAAGAGATGAAACTGAACTACACTGCGATGCGAGCTCTCTAGGTTATGGAGCCATACTTCTAAAGAGAAAGAAATAATTATATATTTATATATTAACAATAGAAATAAATACTTTCGAAGAAAATTTAGTAATATCTGAAAGTAGAGATGAAAAGTTAAAGAAGATAAAAGTAATGCTAGGGAAAAAAGAAGACGAATATTATGAAATGCGTAATGGAGTCATATATAGAAAAAAGAACGGTGGAATCTTATCTTGTGTATCAGTATCCATAGAAGATAGTGTAATTAGTTGCGCAATCCACCAGTGTAGTAATTCACAGAAAACGTCCGTTTCGTTTTAAGTCACTTTATTCAATGTTCTTTTTAGAGTTCTTTAATGTTAACTTAGCCTATTGCTACTTCGCTGCTTCGACAGAGAAGTCGGCGAGAGAGTAGCCTTATGTATTTATGTTTATGCATAAGTATAAAATGAACATATATAGGAGAGCTAGAGTTATGCACAGCTTTGAGTGTGCCCGCTACATTCAAAAGCGATCATATTACAGTGCATTTGAAATGTGCTGGGTACTTCGGTTATGTTTACATAACGACAAAGTGTCGTTGCTTTGATTATGATTATGCAGCAACAAAGTGTTGCTGCTCAAGTTATATGAAAGACACTGAGTACAGTGTACTCTCGATATATGCTCATACAACATCTCCCTCCGTTTGAAAAATAACGTAATATATGTAGTTATTTTAATTATTATAAAAAAAAAATTTTTTTTTCATTTTATATACAAATGTAATATAAAAATATATTTTTATTAATAAATTTGTTTGTATACATAAATATTAAAAAATCTTTCGTTTTTCTTAATTTTATTGTTTTTTATTTTTTTTTTATTTAGATATTTATTTATTTGTAATTATATTTTTGGCTTATCAGGCCTATATGGAATATATACTATGCTCGAGCTATACTTACTTTTGAATAATTTTAACCTGTTATTATTTATTATCTGTGGTTTCTTTTTACCAAGATCTTTTTTTATGTTATTTCTATCTTCTATGCTTATAACTTTATAAGCACCTAAATATTTACTTTCTAACTTATGACCTGTATCGTTCTTTAGTAGTGCTAAGGTTCCTATTTCCATTACTATTTCTATTTCCATATCATTTATTTTCTTATCATATTCTATTTTTCGTTTTTGTTTTTCTAATTCTATTAATGTTTTTGCTCTTTTGTAATCTGTTTCTACTTAATCTAAACTTAAACTCTTTTGCATAGTCATCTATGTTATATATAGGATCTATTTTATTTATGTTAAATTCTGTGAACTGTCTTAGTAGTCTACCATACGAATAAATTCGTTAAATGTTTATGACTTCTTTCAATTGTTCCTAGTGTCTGGTGATGATGTGCTGTTGAGTGTATACTACTTATATTAATATACTTGCACAAGTCTATCATAAGCGAATTTTTTTATTCAGTACCCATGTCTATTATGAATGCAGTACTTGGAGTATTTGTTAAAATAATTGGGGCTTTAGTATGCGAAGTCGTTTTTGACTGTTGGCATTTCACAAAAGTTTTCACATACTTTGTTATTGTCTTAATCCCTATCCCTATCCCTATTGTCATAATCCCTGTATGGCCTTCTTCAATAGGATCATCATGGTATTTCGACAGTATTGATCATTCTTGTCTATTTGTGTCACTTTTGTTAGAAGCGTTACTTTTAATTTATTTAAATATTTATTGCCCATATTTCTAAATTCATTTAGTATTATAAATTCGAAAAATTTTTCACTTAGTGACAACTGTAAGTTAATAATTTTATGCACTCCGGCTTTAGTTTCCAGCTTTTAGTTTCGCAAATTTCTTTAAGTAATTATTGCTAATGACTCTTTTTGTTCTTTTTGAAATTTGATTTTAGCATCTGCGCAGATGTTTTTCTGTCGTTTTGATGACAGTGATTCTATGTTAATTCTTGATAATGCACCTGCAACATGATTATCTTTCCCCTTGAGATATTCTACCGTGAATTGGTATTTTTCTAAATCTAGTCTCATTCTTATTAATTTGGAAGTTCGGTTTTTCATTGAAAATATAAATGTCAATGGTCTATGATCTGTTTTAACTAAGAAATTCCTGCCGTAAACATATGTTCGGAAGTGTTTGATTGCCCAGTGAATTGCAGCTAATTCCTGCTGTGTAGTTGATTTATTACTTTCTCCCTGAGTAAAAGATCTTGACGCATATGCAAATTGTAATTGCATACATTTGTACGTGATGACGTAAATGACGTGGGTATTCTAAGAAGTTGTGAATAAATCGTCTGTAGTAGTTGCAGAACGCGACGAATCGTCGTGCACTATCCGCATCAGTAGATATCAGATAGTTTTTGATAACATCGTACTTTTTATCATCCGGAAGGATGCCATGGTCTGTGCATTTATGACCAAGGAATGTAACCTCATGCATAAAGAAAGAACATTTCTCTGGGTTTAATTTTTTATTGTGTTTTCTGCAAAAGTCAAAAATACTTGATAAATTGTTAAACATGTGCTGTTCAGAGCACCTAATGACTACCAAGTCATCCATATAGAAAAATGATTGTGATGGTTCAAGACCTGTAAATGCGAGTGTCATCATTCGCATAAACGAATTTGGGGCTTTTTTAAACCGTAAGGTAATCGCGTAAAGCAATAAGAACAGGAGTTCGCTGAAAATGATGCTATATTTCTAGATTTGTCATCTAGTTCTATTTGGTGAAGTCCAGACATGAGATCGAGACGTGAAAAATATTTTGCTCGTCCTAATTGGTCTAAGATTTCTTCAATTCTCGGCAGTGGATATTTGTCTGCTAACAGTTTTTTTATTTATTTGACGGTAATCAACTTCTAAGCGCCATTTTTTCTCCTTGAAGTTTGGGAGAGATTTCTTGGGTGTCAAGTGGGCTATTATATTCAGAAATATATGTTTCAACTATACCATCTTTTATTAATTTATCGACCTGCTCATTTATTTCTGGCTTTTCTGTCGCGGCATTTCTATAATTTTAAATGTACTGGAGTTTTATCTGCTAATCTTAAATTCTGTTTATAAAAATTGTTGCTCGAAATTGATCTGTTTCTAGACCAAATATGTCACTGTATTTGGTACATAAATCAGTGAGTTTGGTTTTCAACTGTTCAGGGAACTTTAATTTTTTAAGGACTTCGTTACTTCTATTGTTTTCAAGTGTATTTTCTGTTCTAATTTCGTAGTTTTCTATTGATTCAAATTTAATTTTTGGATTTTGAATTTTTACATTATTATTTGTGGTCTTTAAAATACAAACTATTGCACTATTACATGCTACGATACTGTTAGCTATTAATACCCCAGGATGAATTTCCTGGTTTGGTGACGTGAAAAATATTTTGCTCGTCTCGATCTCATGTCTGGACTTCACCAAATAGAACTAGATGACAAATCTAGAAATATAGCATCATTTTCAGCGAACTCCTGTTCTTATTGCTTTACGCGATTACCTTACGGTTTAAAAAAGCCCCAAATTCGTTTATGCGAATGATGACACTCGCATTTACAGGTCTTGAACCATCACAATCATTTTTCTATATGGATGACTTGGTAGTCATTAGGTGCTCTGAACAGCACATGTTTAACAATTTATCAAGTATTTTTGACTTTTGCAGAAAACACAATAAAAAATTAAACCCAGAGAAATGTTCTTTCTTTATGCATGAGGTTACATTCCTTGGTCATAAATGCACAGACCATGGCATCCTTCCGGATGATAAAAAGTACGATGTTATCAAAAACTATCTGATATCTACTGATGCGGATAGTGCACGACGATTCGTCGCGTTCTGCAACTACTACAGACGATTTATTCACAACTTCTTAGAATACCCACGTCATTTACGTCATCACGTACAAATGTATGCAATTACAATTTGCATATGCGTCAAGATCTTTTACTCAGGGAGAAAGTAATAAATCAACTACACA
>JAWNMV010000806.1:6715000-6930000 GCA_035043635.1 Drosophila rellima
GTTGCAGATGGAAGTTGCAAGTTGCACTTGAGTTGCAAAAATTTGCAAGGTGAAGGTGCAACTGTAATAAAAAATAAAATAAAAAAGTTCTACATTCAACGGGTGTTAAAAAGTTGATGGCTACAGGGTGAGGCAATTTATTTAATAGTTTTCCAGTCGAAATAATAGTAATTACTAAATCCTTACGATATAAAAAACATCGAATAGATCAGATATTCTGAAACAAATTAAAAAATATTCTGTAGAATAATCAATGTCGAAAATATTTGAGTTTTTTATTTCAATTATTTGTTTGTATTATTTCATTGAGTCCCATCGATTCAAGTATTATGTTTACTCATAAAAATGCTATAAAAGAAGAATGATAACTAAATCTATTCACAAAATTTACTTAATCTTTGTTAAATGTAATTTATTTATACCATTGTTAAAATTATTAATAACTTTAAAATTTATTATTAATATTATTAATTCAAATTTTTATTTTGTTTGTCTTTTGGATAAAATTTTACTTAATATTAATTTGATTTGATTATAGCTTTCGAACTAACATATATAAATGAATAAAAATATAGTTAACAAATCCAATTATTTATTTATTTATTTTAAGAAACATTTACAACGTAAAGCACCGCTATTTATAAATAACAATAGGTACAAAAGAAATGCGAAATTTTGCACTCCGATCTCCATTGGAATAATTTGTCCATTATAATTCATGTAATATCTAACTTATATCTGTATCATGTAATGTCTACTTATTGTTTATCTCAACAAATCCGCTTAACCCTGTATAGACTTTAATGTTATGAATGAGAATGAGAAAAATGAACTATGTCTAGCCAAGAGAGCTTAGCTAAAACTGGAATATGCAAGATTTACACAGCTTCCGCATGAACTGGCCAAGTAACTCGGCCATCTTCGGCTAGCGGGTCTCTGCATGTTGTGGAAAGCGTCAATTGGTTGGTGCTAATTATTGGAATGTGTAACATATCTCTAAAAAAACAAAAAATCACGGTTCTGCCAGAAAGTATAAGCTGGGTTTTAGATCATTTCTTCTGATTTGGATTAATAATGTTTTCTTAATAAATGCGAGAGCCAGAAAAGATTAGAATATTATTGTATGATTTTTTTTTTTTTAGATGCTCAGAAAGTTAGTTTAGCGCTGCTCAGCAAAGCATTAACAACGTGCGCACAGTGGAGTGATATTTTCAGATAGAAAATGAGATCAAGAACAGTGATGAATAAAACTAGTTGTTTAAATTTGATTGTAGTGTGTAATTTATTATCAAGTACGACAGCTAATTATGGCAGTCTATCAAAGCACGAACGTAGTAAAAGGGCGCCAATACCGTGGCTCATATTTCCAACAACGTCACCCACTCGCGTACAGGTGGGTAATCAATTGATTTACCTGTAGATTTTATTTTAGAGTAATCAATAATAACCATCTTCAATCAGTTCATCGGTGGAATCGGTATACCGCTAGAGGATCTGGACTACGAGGCAGTTACAACGGGTTATGTGCTCAAAGCGGAATATTGGCTTCCCGAAACGCCGGATGCTCTACGTACGCCAACTGCTTTGCCTATAAACCAGGTTCCCACCTTGGGATCTGTGGGAGCAAGAAGACGTCGCCCCATGTTTGAGAACTTTCTGGTGGGTGCCGATGATCTTGGCAAGAGCACAAAGAAGTTGTTGACACGTTCGAACCAAGTACTGAGCAGCTATCGCTGGACGGTCTACAAGAGTCTGGAGGGATTGGCGAAACGCTTGGGCTATCAGGGTCGCATTTGTGTCCTGAAAAGTATTTGCGAAGTCGCCGAGGAGCCATTTCACTTTACAAATGGACTTGTTGCCGAACTTTTGCATATACTCTTGACGTAAGCTAACCCTTTTGTTTTTAAGATGACATGGCCTGAGCTTTAAATCATTTATAGCCCCTCATCATCGGTGGATAAGCTGTCTGAGCATGCGGATAATGAGTATTTTTATGCCGAGAAGGTGGGACAATCAGGTGCTGGCTGCGAGCGTGTTTTCAAGGAGTGTCACCGCAGTTTGTTGCAGCACTTTAGTGAACTACACGACAACCTGGACAAATTAATGGCTTTGACAATAAATAACAAGTAAAAACAGTTTGAGAGTTTTTCATTCAAAGTATGTTTTATATCATTCTGAAAATTTTGATACTTTAATGCAAGAAAACTCTCTTGTTTCGAAAATTTTGTTCAGTGTACAGAGTTTTATAAACAGTTTGGTGTTAATTGAAAGAACGCGAATTCTACAGTTTTTACTCAGAAAACTGAAACTCTCACATATTTATCGGAGTAATAAGCGAAATGAGCACACAGTGGCGTCAAAAATAGTTGACCCGGTCTGAATGTCTCATCTCTTTCGTATTATTTTTAATGTGCTAAATTTCATTTTGCACAATTTGCACTTTCGTTTTTTCTTCATTTGATTTCTTCTAATAAAAGAAAGTAAGTTGATAACGTTTCGCTGAATTGATCGCATAGTAAGGAAATAACATCGAAACGGTACGGTAAGCCGAATTTGAACAGTAAACTGCCAAGGATAATGATATTAATGAGTGTGGAGTGGCTTCTGGCTGTAAGTTTGGCCCATTTGACTGTAGTTATAGCCTATAATGAAAGCTATAGTTACACTGAACAAAACGAAAGTGATCTTTTGGTGCGAAAGGCGCGTTGGTTGCCTTTGATCTATCCGCGATCTCATCCTGCCAGATTTAAAGTCGGTTCAATCTTTGCATTTTAATGAAATTTTAGCTAAAAATGTTTTACTTACAGTTTATAGCTGGCTTTGGTATACCGGTAGATGATCTCGACATTGAGTCTATTACCACTGGCTATGTCTTAAAGGCTCATTATTATTTGCCCAACAGAGCCAAGCAAATACACACAAAGGACTTAATTAATATAACTGATCGGGGGCTTAAGGATAATGCGACCATATTTCAGCAAACTATGCAAAAGTCTGATGAGGAACTGGGAGTAGCCACAAAAGTTCTAGAACAGACTACACAGGCTTGGAATGGATATCGCTGGGCTATCTATCAGAGTTTTGAAAGTCTGGCCCTACGGATGCAACTGAATGGACGCCAGTGTGTTTTGAAAAGTATTTGTGAAAGTTCCGCAGCGCCGTTTGATGAACGCAATGGTCTCCTGGGAGAGTTGCTGCACATACTGCTAACGTAAGTAAACTGATGATGATCTGATCCGTAACTAACTATTCAATTATTGTTTTAGTCCTTCTAGCTCAAAGGATCCTCTGTCAGAGCACAATGATAACGATTATCTACAGGCTGAGCGGTTGGGTCACGCGGGCGTCGATTGTGAAGCGGCTTATCCAAAGTGCGTGAAGTCCCTTTTGGAGCATTTCACTGATGTGCATCATTTGGGTAGCGAATTCTTGAAAATGTTGGGCTGAACTTAGACCAGAGATGTATTTGGTAATTGGATGAACGATTGAATGATTGAATTGAATGATTTTACTATGACATAGGTTTATATATAATTAATATGAAATAAAGAAATTAATTTAACATGTAGATCTGCAGCATACATTTAATTTACAGTCTTTAGGACATTTTTTGTGTTTGTTTGTTTAATTAAGTACTTAAGGGGGTAGTTATAAACTTTAATGCTTAGCCAATATATTTAGCCAATATTATATTGAAATGCACAAAACTCTTTTCCTAAAAAATAGAATAATAGTCTTTTTAAATCTTAATTCACTGCTTAAGTTAATAATAAAATAATTTTGAATATATTTATTATTATATTTTTTCAAACTACTTATAAATACAGGATTTTTTTACATTACAATTAAATATTTATTGATTTAAATTTTAGAATGATTATTAAGTTATGTGTGAATTCAATACATTCCAGACAAGAACATATTTTCTATTTCTTATTATAGAAGTATCTTAAGAGGCACTATATGTATGACTTCCCCTTGGAACACCCACATTGAACATCGAGCTGTGATTAAGAAATTAGACTTACAAACTTTTGATACATTGAAAACGTTGTATCTGGTTGTTCCAGGCATTCTAACAACTTCCTCTCTTCATAATTTCACTGTGAAGCGTAAAATTTATGCAAATTTGAACATAATAACTCTTTTTGTATTCTGTTTATGTGCCAGCTTCATCTTATAAACTCCATATCCATCTTGTAGCTCCATCTTGAGTTCTTTCTCCACGCTCGGGTGGTCGCTTTTTTCGTGTTTTTATTTTATTTTTTTTCAACCTATCAAAACGTACGCATCTTGCAGGTCTTTAGACAACGTCAGGGTCGATGCATTGTCTTCTAATTTAATAATTATAGTTGGAGTCATGGATAGCATTAGCTACTGGGTCTGAAGACCCACCACCGTCTGTGTTGTTGGCCTGGCCAACAAATAGGCGTTTAAATGCAAATGTCCGCGCTGTAATTAATACGCATAATACGCGTATTATGCAAATGTCATTGAAATAATGACTTGGCCCAAAACGTTGAGACATGGAAACTTTCAAAATATGCTTTTCACACTTGAAATGCAGTCGAACTTGCCTCAGACTCGGTCATATATTCGTCACTGCGATCCGATCCATTGTTAATGTTTTTACGTACTAATTAGCTTTGACAAAACACAAAACAACATAGCTACTAAAAAATTAGTAGGCAAAGGGTCTGAGACTCTGACTCCGGCTTTGGGATCTGCAGGTCATCGTCTGCGACTTTCTCTAATGAAGTTCCCAGCGAGTGGCTTTTAATTTGTTGTCTGTTGGTTCTGGTACACTTGTGCATCATTCGGAAATGATGACAACATATGATAAGAGCTGAATATTTGACAGGAATCCAACCGAGGCCCAATAAATGTGTCTGATGTCGTTGGATCGTAGGATCCGCCATAAACTAGAATCTCTGGTCGAGATAATCAGTGCAAGATGATGATGATGCTCTTGCAGTTCTTGTTATTTAGTATAGCTTAATAGTTTCCCCAACCCAGGCACCTTTCACAAGTTTCATGTTGTTGTGATTACCTTTAACCCTTGCCAGTTGGTTTTGGGGCAATAATTTTTATTTCCATTGCCTTTCTTTGGAAACAATTTGTAGCAACATGCAACTTAACGAAGTAATCAGTGTGCTGTGTGTGTTTCGAACTGCAGGCAAGAGGCCGCAGGAACAGTCCAAGGCAGATGAATACCCAGAGAGTCAGATGCTTATCCCGCCAGGTTGCGACAACTATTTTATGACCTTATATGCGGCTGGGGGAGGAGGAGGCTGTCTACTGAGCGCTTCTTAATATGGTCCATGGCTATTTTTGGTAACCCCTTTTATTTGCCTCTAGCGAAAGTAGGTCCCGGAGTTTTGTTTCTTGTTGTCCAAACTTGGCAACGGGTGTAATAATTTTTAGCTCCGTTGCTAAAATGTAACAAATAGCTGTAGGTCGAGGACAGGGTCGGTCGGTGTCGAGGCTGGGAATTAAGGTAGTCAGTATTTCTCTCTTCTTTATTCTGTTGTAGAGTGTGCGTATGGCAGTTATGGTATGTAAATTAACAAATGACTACCGAGTAATGCTAATTATGTGGTCATGAATGTTTTTACGAATCTTCTGGGGCAATGTGTAAAATTGTTCTGTGAGAACTAGTGCCAAGTTGTATAGTATAAATACTAGTGCATAAGTCTTAGTTACTCTGAAATACTTTAGAGCATAGCTTTATGTGTTCTGCTTAACTTATAATCATTGTTTGCTCTGAAGTGAGATTTAGTAATAGTTCCTTGTGGTGGGTGTTTGTTTATTTAATCGTTTTTATTTAAATAATTTTATTGTAGCTTAGAAAGTATTTTGTTTTATAAGTAATTACATTTGCTGAGTTTTGCTGAATCAGAGTATAGTCTATTTTTCATGTCTATGCATTTTTTGTTTATTTAATCATTCAATTTAACTGCAAAACAATAATACCGTGTTATTTTAATTTTTTTGTATTTATTTCGAAAATTATCTTAAGCAACTCAAATGACTTAAATTTTTAACTGTGTTTCAAATATTTTTTTTAGTCAACTAGTCTGGACTCTTTGGTATATTCCAGTCAGAAAGTAGTACATTGAACAATTTTATTCTTTTACACCTGCCAGTAACTCATGCTTAAAATTCTACAATTATCCTGGTCAATCGAAGAACTTCTTATGAGAATTTCGGAAGACATTAAAAGTCTATTTTGATCTTTGTCTGACTAATCAATTTTTTTTTTATAGATTGCTAAAGGTTATTTAAAGCAAGTTAAATAAAGATTTACAACTTAAATAATACCTTAAATATATTTTCTTTTTTATAGTAGTCATCAAGCCTGGCGTTGTTTTGTGCTGTCCACCTAGTAAGTTGTGTCTTGTAAAATCTATATACTTTTATATGTGCCATTAAGCCATAAACAGTCGTATAAGTGTATATATGAACCGATGTGATAACTACCTTGGACTACCAATATTTTAATGTCGCAAATGTGGATCGATAGCCCTGCTTGTCTTTAACGGTTTATCAAACTCATTTACCCATTCAAAGTTTTTATTGCAGCCATTAAATTACACATCTTATCGCTGATATAATGTATATTTTGTGTATATTTCATGCTAATTAGAAATCAAAGATATTCACTTGATGATACGGGAATAATTAATTGCGTTTAATTTTTTATCGCTGAACCTGAATGTCTCTACCTGTGCCCCAACTCACTTATTGGCTTACTGATTAAGTTGTATCTGATGTGGCATCAGCTTTCAGCTCCGAGCCGTGAGACCGTTTGCCCAGACCACATGTCGTATGCGCATTGTCATCGTCATAACTTTGCCATTGTGTGAATCTGAATCTGAATGTGATGATATTTTTGCATAATTTCGTGCAAGTGTCAATGTGTGTGTGTTTGTTTGTGTGCAGCAGTTTATTATTATTTAAACAACGTGACTAAATTTACGTAGTGCCATAAGGGAATCAGCAACACCAACAACAAAACATTGAAGTGGTAAAAATGGAAGTACAAGGGAAAGCCGGGCAGTAAAATAATAATAGCAGCTCTGGTTTGCATATGCAAAGTAAGCGCAGCCCTGGCTCAGACAATTTTCGCATGATAAATCGTTAAAAGAATATGAAAAAGCGCGAATTGTAACTGAAATAACACACAGGAATACACATATTCGTACTATGCGAAGGTAAGACGAAGAAGGGGAAACTACAGTTGCTTCTCACCTTCGCCTTTTGTTTATGCAAAAAGCTTCACAAAATTGGCGCTATGTACGTGCCAAAGCATTTCATGGTCTGGCAACTTAATACAGCCGTTCCGTATCTGTATCTTCTATCCAAAAAAGCCTCAGCAGCAGCAGACCCAGTACCAGTCAGAGTTCCTCTTTTATATAAGTATGTGTTTCTTTGTATGTGTATGTGGGGGTTCCATTCATCTTCTCTTTGTAAATCTGTCTGTGTGTGTGTATGTGAGTTTGTTTGTTTTTGGACTGGCGCTCACGTGTAAATTTTCTCAAATAAATCATTAAAAGCTGCGCCAGAGCAGCCAGAGCACATTGACATTGTCAGAGAGCCTCCGCTCTTTTGAAAAGGCGCCTTTAATAATAATCAACGCGGGAGTGCTTATTGTAAGTGCTCAAGCGAGCCTGAGGCCCCCTCTATTCATAGATTGCACTTTGTGTGCTCTATTCATAAAGTATACGCCCGGGCGCCTGGCCGTGCCATTGCACTCGTCTTTCTATGTGTGCGAGTGTGCGAATATATGTGTGTGTTTGTGTGTGTGTATTTGTATGGGTTAGTTAGTGGCACTTTAGCGCTAAAGTTTATACATAAATTTGTCATTGGCATTCAGAAACCTGCCTTTGCATACTTCAGCGCATTTTCCAAGCACATGCAAACATTTGTCTACCCATTTCTTAAGCTCCCGTTCTTCATTCATACATTGTACTCACCTATGTTTGAGTTTCTAATATTTGCCTTTGAGCTGAATTCGTGGGTGATTCTATATTAAGACGCTTGAATATATATTTGTGTTGACTTTGGCTTTTTAATTAAATCAACAGTTTGGAGCAGAGCTAGTTTATAAACTATCTCCCAGTGCCTTAAGGCAATTTGAGATAGAGAGTTATTTTCTATTCCATGAATCTTGTATCAGTATATTTTACATATACGGAAAATATCTATTTTGAGACAATTCAGATCATTAACGCATCTAATAGGAGATAATAACTTGAACGCCTGCTAAAGTTAATTGTTAAAATGTTAATTGTAATGTATGTCTAGAAAATTCTTTGATCTGAAGCTAAAAAATGAATGGAAAATAATATAAAATATAGTTGATCATAAAGTTTTATAATTTTTGGTATTTTACATAGTTCTTTAGTTAAATTAAATTTAAAACCTTATTTTAATGTATATAAAATAAAGTACGACTGAAAATTGCTTTAATTTCAATATAATTTTTATTTTTGGATATTGCATTGGTTACGTTTTATTGTATTATATAAAAATTGAACATTTTCATTCGATTGACCATTACACTGCAGTTGATGCTCTTTCTTGTTTTATCTAAAGATGATGCTTATTAAGCAAAAACACAATCAGATTAATCGTAGAATCTATCGGTTTAGATTATAATTAATTTCATAGACTTGAAGTCAATGCAATCGCTAAATGGATTTGCTGACATTATATCTACTGTCAAAATATAGGGAGTGAACGGGATTTGCGTCTCAGTTAGAACAATTGCACTAAATGGGTTTTAATAATTGACTTGAGACAATAGAATTGGAAGCGGCATAAATTGTAAATTCGTTACATAACAAAAGGAAAAGGGATGATAACACAAAACGGCGGCGTTATCACCTTTTAAGGACAAACAACACAGGAGGTCCTGGGCACCGACAGGACAGGCAGTCCGTCGAAGGAATGCATGGAAATTGTGGGCTCGTTAAAATTTCATTCGTTTGCCTTTCATTAGCAAAGCTGTGGTAATTTTCCTTAGAAGAAGCTGAACTCAAACGCAAACTCTCAATGGTTGATTCTCAGCCTCCATTGGCAGCGGCAGCGGCGGCATGGAACTGATCTGGTTTAAATATTACAGTGGCAGCGGCAGTTCAAAAGGATCCGAGCGGCGGGCATACAACACATTTTGATTAAGCATGAAGTCGAGTCGAGTCGACGCCGCCAGACCGACCGGTTTGCCATCGGACTAAATCCCTTTGTTTTTCTCCGCATTAAAATTCTTAATTTATTTTGGTTGCAGTCTAGCAGCCAAAAGGAGGAGCATAGAGCGTTGTCATCATCAGCTGGAACTTGGGCAAACACAGCGCTCAAGTGCAAGCGCATTAGGCACAGTCATTCCCCGAGCCATTCCCTGAACCATTTTCAGATCTATACCCGAAATACACGGTATATTTGTGGACCGGGTGTGAAGTGCCGCACATTTTCGAAAAGGTGGGCGATCTCAGCGATTCCAATTCGATACTGTGGCATGAACTAATGTATCTCCGAGACGTGAGTGTGTGAAGTGGGTGTGGATGCATGTGTGCGGCCCTGGCATCGGCATTGGCATTGGCATTGCCCTTCAACATCAGAGGCGCCTCGAGTGCAACACTTGTGCGCTGATTGTGCAATAAAAGTGTATTTCCAAAGGGGGAGTTGAGGGCGTGGCGCGGGGCATTGCAAATTGCTCGATGGCCACAGCTGTGCCACATTCGTTGCGCTTTTCATTTCGTTTATTTATGTTCATGTCGCGATGCGGTTTACGAGAAGGTGCCAACTCATCTACAATACAGGAACATGCATCCGCCTCTCTTTTAATGCCAGAGATCTCAATTTGTTAAGCAGCTGACGCCAGATGGCGCTAATCGTACAGTTAAAGGTGTTGCGTTAATAAGACTATTACAGATTTCTTATAAATTATCTTGAAATTAATGTCGAGGTTGTGCATATAAAAACATCGACATATTTATTAGAAATGTGTTAAGGGCGTGACGGAAAGGACAAGGGACAGCTCTGTCAGATTGTAAGATCGAGGGGAGATAGAAAATGTTGAAGAGGAAACTAAGCATTCGAAATAAAATATAAGTTTATTGTTGGATATACTCCAAGCTCTGTACTAACTAATAGATAAAGTCTACGAAAGACAACAGATATTTAATACTAAATTAAAAAGTCCGTCAATCAGGAAAGTTCTACAAATCTCTAACAGTCCAAAAGCAATTGTTAGAGTTCCTAAAACCATAAAACAAATGGTTTGAAATGTCAAAAAATATTGTATATATTTGATATGTTAAATTAATTGAATCAAAATAAATAATTTTAAAAATAAACATAATGCATTAAAAATAATTTGAAATCTGTAAAACGACCTTAAATTTATAATTTTGTAAAAATTAAAAACACATGTGTGGCAATCGATAATTGTGACTTGAAAAAAGCCGAACCGTTGTTTTCTAAAGTATTTGTCTTCTAAAACTGTAGAGATTTGTTGAAAATGCCTGAAAAATAAATAGAAGAGAGTACTACTCATATATCAATAGCTCTTAGGAAATAAATCGTGGTCTAGCTGTTAAATTCAGACCGATGGTAAAAATATTCAAGTATCTTATCCCGATTGAATCTGATGCTCATGAAACGTTAATAAGCGCACAACATTCAGTTCTTAGCTCGCCTAATGCTGTCAGCTCAGTTTCAAGCTTGAGCCACCCACACCTGATTCTAGTAACTTGGCTATCTGATGTCGTATTAGCGGGAGCTTCTCACTCCGCCACACCCGTAAAGCTGGCTGACATTTAACCAACAATTTGAATGGGGTATGGGGAGCATACATATATCACGCGTGCCTGTTAAAGTTGCCACTCGACACATTCATCAGCATCAAATGAGAAGCATTACCGGCATGTGTTACTTGAAACTTATCGCTGGCTGCGCAATGTCAATGTCAGCTATTATTATTTCACTCGCGTCTCAGGGGGGCACAGAGGCATACTATATATATACCCGAAAGTTATCGCTTGGGATTAGCGTGAACCGCAGCAAAGGGAAAACTTCCGATGCGTTGTTTGTCATAGCTCAACTAACCAAAAAATCCCCAACAAACATTTGTACAACACCTACACTCGTTTTGGAAGAATAGACAAGAAAACAAGAGGCAAGAGACAAGAGTCATCTACACATGTCGCGTCGGGCTTTTGCTTTCATTTTTCAGCCTCGTTTGATATATATTTAAAGTGTGATTATTTGTGCGACGATAAGCAACTTCCTGCCCCTACTGATTGATGCTGCACCGCGTCTCGGGGCTAAGTCCTGGCCTCCCAGATAAGAGACGTTTGCATAGACGCCCGAGGTGTTAGTTTCCACACCCCGTGCCTGGGTATTGTTGCGGTCCCAACTGGGGTGTGATATTTGACAGTTGCCTCTCTCTCATTCGAGTGATAAGAATTATTTACATTTCATTCTTCTCGTTTTCTTTTTTTTCACGCGTTCATTTTTCTCATTAAAAAGTTGAGGACCAGTCGGAAAATGATTGCCCTGTGCTGACGGATTTCTCTTCTTTTTTTCCCATTTTTTTTGTTTGCAAATAATTACCTCGAAACTTCACATGCCGAAGGGCCATCGCTTAAACCACTCAGCCAAGCGTTATGGAAATTCATAAAAAACCCCCTCCATCCTCTTGGCCGAGTTGGCTGCATATTTTGGATGCTCTGCCTGGTTATCCTGGGCTGTGCGGGTGGCAACGCTTTGTGCATAAATCCTTTCATATACAAACATTTCAGGCCAAAAAAATATAGGAAAGGATGTTCCCGCCGTTCGGTCATTGTTTGTCCCTGGCAATGAGCCGCACATTAAACCGTACATAATTAAGCTGTCGGGATTATTTTGATGTGTCACACGGCGACAGGCAGCTGATAGCCCGGCCCAGGGCATTAATTTAAGCCAACTTTTGTTTTGAATTCCCGTTGTTTGCATTTTCCTGCACTGTGAGAGCCCAAGCAGCTGGGCATGTCGCGAAAATCAACAGGCTCCGGGCTTTGAGTTTTATGCCAATGGAATTTAAATTGCGTGAAAATCATAATAAGTAGAAGTAAACTGAAATTAAAATAATATGCGGATTTCATAATCGTAAGTAAAATTTAACATAATTATCTAATCTTTACATATTCTTCAATCTGTATATCTATCTACTAAGTCAATTACTGTTATATTCTAGAAAAGTACTGTGGAATATGAACTGAGCAGTTTTATCAAAAAAAGCTCAAAAAGTACCGATTTTTTGTTGTTACACTCTTGTGTAATGTGTGCTAAAATTGAGTAAATGTAAGCTCAGTTTATTTCATTATATAAATTAATCTAATATATTCAAAGTGATATCTGAAAGTTAATCATCTAAGATGAATCATAAAAAAAAAGAAAATCACATAAACATATACTAATATTAACCATTGTCATATTTAAAAATATTATGAAACAAAATATTTGTATTTATGTTGCTTAAATGTATTTTTTTGTACGAAATTTTACATAAATATATGTAAACTATTTATTCATATGGCAAGCAAACAAATTTTATTTTTCTAGTTAAAAGTTTTGTTTTTATAAAAAATAAAAGTCTTTGAATATTTCGAAATGAAAAGAAATTGAGTTACTAAAAATTTACATACTTATATTGTGATAATAAATGAACTAAATTGGTTTTGATTAATCGAAAAGGCTGTTAAAAATGCCGACAGATTAGACATAATAGAGAGCTATGTATTCTTTATTCTTGTTGTTACTTAAATTAATAATAACAATCAAAAGAGTAGAGAAAAGACGATTTAAGCCCCAAACATTTTGACAATAAAATAGTTCAATAGACGAAAACGGTCTTTCACTCAAACAAAAAGAAGAAGAAATTTAGTTTGATTTCCGAAACGACATACGAGTGTTATCTTTATGGGCGCCGGAAATGGTAGAGTGCACATTTTAGTTTAAATTTATGCGACTGACACTAGAGGGCGCTGCTTAGCATTTAAATGGACGTCACATTTCCGCTCCGGTTTGGAGCGTCTCGTTGTCTGAAGTGAAATTCTTGGAGACCCAAAAGAGTTGGCAACCTCAAGCACTTATTAACATTTAATTAGAAATCAAAGTGAGTGTAGAGCCAAAGAAATGCATTAAAAATGCATGTGCCTTGTCCTGTATTTGTCTTTGACGGCACTTCGACTCTGTGGGGCTGAATGATGACCAGAGTCATTTTAGGCAGGTGCCAGGAATTCCTATTAGCATTTTCGACAGGCATTGCAGCTGATGAAATTTAAATTGCTATTGAGCTGAGCTCTCGGCTCGAGTTCAATAGGTCGTCACTAAGTCTGCGGTTCTCTCTATTCTTTATGTTAATCAGAGGGTGCAGTTTGGGCCCTCCCGCCGACTTTGGGTAAAATACACAATTTTTATGCTGTTATGTAAATTTGTCTGAAGCTGACAAAGAAATTATTTAATTTACGCGTCACTCAAAGGCTTAGACCTTCGATCTTTACTTATTCGCATTAATTTACACGCATGTTAGGCGCAACGCTTTTCTTTTCGGCATTCTTCGGTTTTCTTTATGTCATTTTTTGTGGTTTTTACATAAATGCCAACATAAATATCATTTAGGACTCCTTTGTGTGACATTATAAAAGGCAATAGCTTGTTGGGTGTGAAGAAGTTTTCCAAAAGTTGTGAAAAATTGATATTGATTTCGTGCCTATAGACAATGATGTCTGTTTGGCTCAGCATCAGTCATAAAACGAATCTGTGAAGTGACCAAGGGAACAGTAGTCTTGCCTGTTTTATGATCAGAGCATAAAACTTTGAAATCGTCTTACAAATTTTAGCCGCTTAACAACCTAGCACGACATGAAGAACACAACATGGGAATTCTATTTGAAATAATTATAGCTTAGCTTAAATTTTTGAGAGAAGACAGAAGCTTAAATTTTAGAGAGATGACACAAGCTTAAAATTATAATTTATTAGTTTTTGGTTAGTGTATGCATAAGTTCTTTTAATTATACCCATTGCTTTTTTTTCTAAATATAAATCGAGAAATCATCATCTAGATTTCAAGTGTTGAAATTTGTACTGAAACCGAACGAGCGTACTTTGAAAAAATTAAAAAAATTGCATACAACAATAAGTGCTTTTACATTTTATACAATACACTATTGCCTTACCTCTCATTGTATATAATTTACTCTGCAGCTTTAACTAATCTCCAGTTATAGTTTTTGTACAATGATCACAGACCATTTTCCTGTTAGTTCTTGGCTCGTTAAGGCCACGTGAGCACTTAACAACTCAGTAATCATTTCAAAACTGCAATTGACAGCTACTCATCAAGGGTAAATTGTAGCAATGAGGGGCAAGATATCACTGCAATTATGAGAACAATTTTCTTCAACAGAACTCAATAAAATCACCTGCCAAGATAACTTGGCCAACAATGTATCAACGGCTAAAACCGGCTTTTTTTGCTTTAATTAATACATTTCTATGGCAGCGAGCGTCAGAGACAACGTCGGATAATTTTTTATGTTTAGACGACAGGTAGACGAGAAGTGAGGTGAGCACTAGCTACCTTCAAGGATAAGTTGGTCCAGAGATACGCCTATAAATTAAATGTGCCTGACCGTTATTAAATACAGGTTTTAATGCTGCATCGCACACGCAAGCGATTCTACAAATTATAGGGTACGGGGGAAGGGAAAACGTAGTCCTGCGACTCCTTATTATGACGGACTCAAGGTTGAAGGAAGGACAGTGCGTGAAGGCATTTCCTGATCGTTATCCTGGCTCTGTGACGTATGCAGGTGCAATTCACTGGTAAGCGAATGGGAAAGTGTTTTTCCTGCTCAGCAATTAACCAGACCAAATTTTTATTTTTGTTTTTTTTTTAATTTTTTTTCTTCTACAACTTTTGCACGTTTCGTACGCGGGCAACGCTTATCGCTCACTCAACGCCCACTTTTAAAATTAATCCAGGTGTATGAGGGCCATATAAAAGTTGCAAAGCATTTTAGAAGTGAATTGCTTGCTGGCCAATTGCCAGGAAAAATAGAAAATCGAAAGCTGGAAACCTTAAAACGAATTTGTAGGCAGCTTGAAATATTTAAAGAGTTGCAGTCGAATGTGGTACGTGGAACGCATTTCTCAGCCAAGTTGCTTGTGTGTTGGCCTGACCGCATTGGAGACCATTCCACTGATAACGGCATGAATAATGTGCCGGTGCATTACTGCATTTGTCTTGGCCTCACGGATTCGGCTCTTTGCCAGAGAACACAGAACGCAGAACAGAGAACAGAGAGAAAAGAGACGAAGACGAGATATAAATGCGGGTCATTGGCACAGTCTCTCGCTCTCTCACATCGATTGCATTGGCTTTGGCTTTGCTTTTAATTAAGAGAAACTTTGGTTTAGATAAGAGCGACTAGATAGAGTGGCCCATGTGGTGCCCAAGACTGACAATATCGACATTTCAGAGTTGGTTGGGGGCATATATTTAATATACTAACTTGCGTTATCATTGAAATACGACCGTATAATGACAGTGGTTTGCCCAAATTCAGTTAGTGGAGACCCAAGGCGACATTAATAATGTGATTTTTGATATCAAAACAGGTTGTCCTATCTACCACTAAACATGAGCTTTCCATATTAAATTTATGTTGGGCGGCAAATTGGAATATTATGGAAGTAGCAATCAGATTGAATCTCAATAGATGCTGATCTACCACTTGACTACGAATTGAAAACATGTGCAGTTGAAATGGAATAGAATGGTAGACACAGAAGAAGATATTTTAGAATTAGGTGAGTTAGTAATATTTACTGCTGCGAAACTTAACGTTTTTTGAATATCCTTTAATGGTGGATATTGATGATGTGTTCGCCCACACACATTCCTGAGAATCCTGCAAATAGCTAGGACTATTTGCTAAAATCAGTTTCACCTGCTGGGCTGCCTGGAAAGACCGCAGAATAACTGCAATTATACTAATTGAATCGCTCGTATTTGAATTTCAAATCACATGAAACATCTTTCGGCAATCATTTTTGATGGATGATGATTCCCAAAACGGCTGCACGTCCACAATGTCAAAGGATAACCAACAAGACGTAGAGTAATGCTCACATATATCAAGAAAACAACAGCAATAAAAAGAAAGGACAGAAACGAAAAATCAACAAATATCGTTCTGTCCGTCTGACTGTCTAGTCGAAGAAGAAAGACAGACAAAGAAACTGAACTGAACAAAATCCAGGTGCATTTACAAATTTGACGCCGCTGGCTTTCAAAGGCAAAACAGGCCGAGTGAAAGAATGAAACAAAAGGTCGTGAAAGATGCACATTGCCAGATAAAATGACGATGATGATGTTGGTCGACCACGAATGTGGTTCCAGAATGCACCTTGCAACCCATAACCAGTCCCAGTACCAGAGCCAGAACCAGAGCCAGAACCAGAACCCGGCTAATGATTTCAAATGCTAATCGCATGAAAAGTTGAAATATCTGAGGACCAGAGCACGCGTATTATATTTACCTGCATGAAAAGGTATTGGCAAAGGCAAAATCCATATAAGATACAGTTGCCTGTTACTTCGCTTGAAAGGATGCAGGTGGAAACTGATTTTTAAGAAACAAAAGAGAATAAAGAAAAGGTCTTTTGTGAGAGTGTGAGGCGCGTATAAGACAGTGTTATAAGGGCGCCAGAGGCAATGCTTGACCAGCCTCGATCGTGGTATTATTTTTGTCGAATTTCTCAAAACATTATACGAGAATAATTCCAAAAAATTAGCGTACTAAATATAGTTTAAGTTAATTTAATTATAGTTTTAACTTATGCCTTTGTATTAATACAAAGAATCTTTACAATCGGATTTATTACTGTTTATATTTGTTAACTTTTTATTTAACATTTAAGAAGGGGTACTTGTTAACAAGGCAACATGTTTGGCAATGATTGCATGAACACTATTTTCAAAATATGAAACTTATGTAATTTGTATAATGAACTTCTGCTTGACGAAAAGATTATGCGAAAAATCTCTGTTAACGAGATTTTCATCGATGTTTCCATGGAAAACATTTTTGAATAATTCTTCAGTTCATTTCCCAATACTGACATTACATACATATCTTAGGTCGCTTCATATTTCAATTGCAGCTACGCACATTTTGAATGTCATTTGCGTAAATTTATGCATAAAAGATATGAATAAGTCTAGGCGAAAAGTTTATTGAAAAAAGTATCTCTATTACCCCCGAAGCATTCACAGTTCTTACTTCTCAGCTCTTAGTTCTCAATTCGAATTTCTCAGTCTCATGTTCCTGAGTCTCTACCGTTTGGCGTACGTTATAAATCACGTAAAGTTTTTGCTAACTTTACGCAGTCGCAGCATAAGTTTTATGTCATCAAGTTTGGCAAGTCCCGGCCAAGAAAAGACTTTCAACTTGAATTTTGGAAGCGATCATAGTTCAATGAGCAAATTGCACGTTGATTTGTTAGACTTGAATGCATGCGACTTGCTCTTCCTCTTGCTCTTATTTGACTTGCTCTAGAGTTCCATTTTCAAATTTTCCTTCCTCAACTTCTTAATTTTTTTCATCCCAATGCTGGTTAGCTTTTGTGCCGTGTGATTAATGAGCTAAGACCGCTAAAAACTTTACCTTAAGCGCATAAAATGCAATGCAGCAAAAAGTCGCCAACTTTTTTCTAACGTCCCGTTGAAAGTTATTAAAATCAACGGTGCGTTGTCTAAGGGTTCTTCTTCTGGAAACTGTGGGTATAATTAAGCACGGCAGGCAAATAATTCTTTAGAAGTTCAATAAGAAATCAACTTTAATAGGCGTCTGCATTTGAAAACGAAAGCCTCGCGTGACAAATGTCATTTGACTTTGAATTCCCCCAAATGCCAGAGACCACTCCAAATGCCGATACCGATTGAGTATGGGTACACTGGGTACCATGGGTATGTTTCCCAGCTCCCCATCGAGGCTAACGTATAATTTTCCAGCACGCAGCTCTTTGGGTCGTCATAATCGGTGGTGAGAAGTACACAACCAACTGACAATTGTTAGTAATTATGGGCTTTAGAGCAAAGAAATCAAATAGCATTTCATGGCATTTAAATGTAATTTGAGTTTGATTCGCCTGCCAAGAGCCATGATTATCTACCTGTATCTGTTTGTATTATTTTCAGTCTCATAGTTTGCGCTCAACTTGAGTAAATTGAGCAAAATTGCTCAAATTTGTTGGCAATGCAGAACATTGAAAAGAAAAGAAATATTGATCGGCTTGTTGGGCTAAAGAATTTCTGTGAAACACGGTATTACAATTAGATTGCAAGTTAATGCGAAAGGTCAAGAACTTCTATGCATGTTATTCTTGGGCTTATTTTTCCAATGTCTAGTGAAATTCTAAAATATTTCTTCAGTTTTCTTCAGACTGTTGTGGTTTGTAAATATCAAAAGATATTTATATATATGTTATATATGTATATGTATATACATATATATATTCGAATCATTGTAGAAAAAGGGGAATTTAAATTATTTGTATACAGTTTAGTTAAATATGTTCATTGCTATTTCAAATGGCTTTAAGGTAATTCCTACTTCTTTTTTATTTGAATTTAATATGAATTTATTTTTTTTCATTAATGCATAAATTATAAATATGTATAACTGATAAATGTATCTCTTAATCAACTTGCAGTTCAGTTATAAAAATAGCTGAAGAATTTCGAATTGAAACTTTTACTCGCCAGAGTCAAACTCAATAAGCTTCTTTCACTAACGATATATGTACATAGATGGGGTGCACCTCGAGTTTTAGCAGCTGCTGGTAAAATTGGCAGCACTTCCTGCTAATGGCAACAAACTACGTAATAATAATTGTCAATTGCCGACACGTACGATGATTACACATGTTCAAATGGCAGCTGGCAGTGCAACCAGCCAGAGTTTCAGCCAGAGGAGGCGAGGAGCCAACGAGCCATTTTAGGAGGCGAGAACAGACCAGAAGGAGCAACTAATGTAATATGTGAGACAGGCCCTAAGTAGCCTTAAGGCAGGATAACAGGCATTATATGTATGCGACACAGACACACACTTTCACACACAGACTCACATACCTTCCTGAGTTCTAGCGCTCCCTGTTCTCGTAATCCTCAATTAAATTTTATTCTAAAGCAATTTCCAAAAGTAGTTTTTCTTTTGCTGTCGCCACTGCAAAAGATAAGCAAACAGTGGCCAAAAAGAAAATTTTGTAATGGCATTTTGGGTATTCGAATTGGTATTTGTTGTATATGTATTCGTTGTCGATTTTTGGTTATTGTTAAAATTGTCAGGGGCATGCTGTAAATAGCCCCGTAAACATGAGGATTAGCCAACCATTTGGCTTTGTATGCTGCCGCAAACGCCCGCTCTCAGAGACCTGGCTAAAAGTGTCATTCACTCACTCAAAGATAAATATTGCACAACGCACAAGACAAGGAAGCGGAAATGTCGCAAGATTGGCCAGGCTAAGACTGAAACCAACAACAACAAGAACAACAACGACGACGATGACATTATAAAGGAAGTGGGTTGTACCCCGAATCTCGGACTGGGTATGTAATCCTTGCCATGTTTCGTCTTCTTGGCCATTGTGCCAATATTTATGTGTCATTCACAATTGTATGCATGACATTGATGACTGACAGCAACAACATCCACAACTACAAAAGGCAACAAATCCAATTGCCCAGCTGTTTCGGGGTTTCCTTTGCACTAAGTAAATATGAAACAAATGTCTAATGTGACTTTGCTGCTTGTGTTTCTTGATTATCCTCGGGGAAAACATTCCATTCCCATTCTCGCTCCCTCGGCGATCGGATGTTGAAAAATTGTCATGAAATTGGCCAACAATGAGCAATGCATTGTCATGCGATTGCCATTGCTCTACGGTTTGCTATACAAAATCTATTTTGTGGCACTGTCTCGGTTTAGATGTTACCACCTTTGCGCAGACGGCAGACTACAGGTAGTAATATCTAATAAGCGTGTCTAATGCTTTGCGGAAGACTTTTGTTCACGACAGACAGGAAGTGGACAACTCAAATGTATTGAATAAATGATCTAACAAGCGGAGCAAAAAGAAACAAGTTCCAAAGATTGTAAAGGATTGGAAGATTGTTATCGAGTCAAGGCTAGCTTTTTAGAAACATATCTCAAAAAATGTAGACTTCCCTTGACTTTTGACTTTATGTTCCCTGTATCCCCCTCTAAGAGCCATTTTCTACTTAAAATTTTATGTACGTTTTTCTCTCAAATTTCATCCATTAAGAAATGTAAATGTACATTTACAATACCTCTAAAAATTCCACAAAATGCAAATTTTTAGCAATGGACAAATCTGTAAGGTACCTTATGTATTTTTAGATATTTTTGAAGCCCTTTAAAGCACGAACAAATAAAATACATTGCAATTTATATTAAATTGAAATCAGATTATTCGAATAATAACAATTTTTCTTTTGTCATGAATTTCCAATTTCACTGGAATCTATATATATGACAATAATTTAGAGTATCTTGTACCCTCAGTTTAAGCAAAGTTTGTGACTTATTTAAAAACAGTGTTCCAAGCAAAATACTTCTTTTAAAATCTATACAATATAATGTGTACTTATGTAATCATTTTTTCTCACCACTTTTTAAACAGATAGCTTTCAAAATTATTTGTATTTTTGGCAGTTCTAGCTCTGCTGTTTATGTGTATTCACATTCACTTCTGCTTTATGGGTTTTTCTATTGAGCTACTAACACAAACTGTAAAGAGTATCACTTTTTCTTTTTTCTTAAATATACTTTATGACAATAATTTTGCTTTATGTGCAAGTGAACGTGAACAGCACATGGTCACAACCTTCGAGTGTCAGAGCGAAGTGAGTGAAATTTGTGTTGACTCTGCGACAAATCGTTGCCAACTCGAGCGTCATCCCATGGCAAACATGGTCAAAAGGCAAAGAGAGAAAAATCAGAGCGTCTCATAGCTGCATTTGGACTGGACCCATTTCATTGACGTTAATAAATGACCGGAAGGACATTGTATGGCATTGCCATGGCGTGGCAATAAACAAACGAGCCAACAGCACCAGCAGCAGCTTCAAATCACAAAAACAAAAAACTGCATGTCCTGTATCGGTATATATATATGAATAGGGTAGGCTATGGTCCAGAGTCCTGTTGCATTTTTGGTCAGCCGGAAGTTTACTGCAGCGTCGCACCCTTTTTGCCTTGGCTCGCTTGGATTTCTCCTCTTTGTGTGGATATTTTTTCGTCCTTTTCTTGTGTATCGGAATTTTATTTGTTGGCAAATTTTTCACAGACTTGCGCGCAACAGCAGCTGGCAAGGATGCAAAAGGATGCGAGTGTGGGAACTAAATCTTTGACTCGCAAAAATCAATCGTAGTTAGTACAAAAGGCGGAAGTGCTTGCACTTGCGTTATTTTGTGCAATGATTAATTGCCCGATACTTATTCAAGATTCTCGAGACTTTGGCCATGGCAGCTATTAAATTATTGAAGGACTTTAATACTGCAGGAAATGAAGAAATCTGTGAGAATATGCAGAAGGGAATTATTAATGAAAATTATCAGCTGAAATAAGAAAAATAAACAACATTATATTTATTTAATGAAACTTTTTTGACTTCAATTCAACACTGACTTAATCAGCTTTAGTTTAGAGGATTATATTTTTACACATATTAAAATGCTTATTAACACTTTATAATTGATACAAAAGACATGTGTTGAATTTTTAATTCCACAATTAGCTTACTTTAAAATATGAATATATTTTGATTGCTCATTTTGTATATGTATTACGAGTACATACTATATTTCTACTTATATTACATTGGATGCATAAAAATTTGTTGTGATAATTTTGAATAACTCACACGGGTAAAAATTGGCATTGATTGGTATTTCCTTTTAAAAAATAAAAAAAAACCAAAGATTTTTTCGATTGATTAAACCAAGTTTAATCGCAAATATTTTGAATATCAACGCCTGCCTAAAAATAATAAATTTTTTAATTTCCTAAGCTAATGCATTAAAAGTCCTTAATAATTCCACAGCCAATATCAATCACTCGCCAATTCCCATGGAGGCCAAGACATATTTTCATTCACATTCTGCTTCAGCTTCGAGTGGAAGGCCACAAAGTCGAATGTGCGACAAGTGCTGCGCTTTTTGCCACCCACAGACAAGACACTCAGAGCACACTCGGTTGGCAGCCTCCTCAATGAAGATGAGGATGAAGATGCTCAGATCCACACACTTGAGAGAGAGTCCAAGTTGGCACAGTTGGCAGTCAACATGCGAGTGCTCATGTCAATTTTGCATTAAATAACTAAATCAACCTCAAACAAGACGCCCACAGTCGCCACATAGATTATCTGCAAAGATGTTCAGAGTCTCTGGATGCTCTTGGGGCACTGCGTCTAGTACAAGAGTAGATCCAAAAATGTTTGTCCGGCTTCGAGTCGCTGCCAATGGCTATGACGATGGCAGCAGTGCAGCTGGTGGGCAAACAAATACGCGTAGTGGCATTCAAAGTGGATGCCAAATAACCATAATGGTGTTTATCCACAAGTTCATTTCGCTGTTTAAACATGCCTCCGAATTTACCGACACAATAAACAACAGCCAACGCAATCGACAATCCAGCGGCGCCCAGTTTTGTTTTTGTTTTATTTTTTCCCTCTGGGGTTCGCCACCGGCCATAGACGACGAACACTGACCGAACTTGGGTCTGAGTCTGGGTATTGGCCCTGCTCCTGGGGGTACCGTCATCAGCAACGGTAGCCACTTTTGGTCGTCAACGAAATCGAAGTGCATTGCGCTGTTATTTTAACGATTATGCTGATGAGCATCGAGCATCGACAACGACGACGGCGACGCGGGCGATGATCCATCAGAACTCTAGAGACATGGAAATGCAATTTGTGTAATTTATGCGGATGATGCACTGGTCCAAGTCCGAGCTCAGTGATATGTTCGATTAGCTGCGCGATCCGTCAGATACAAAATGCTGTTTATCAGATGGAGATGCCACAGCGGCACTTGTCTTCCATCCCAGGCACTGGCTCAACTCATTTTGATTTATGATTTCAACGACTCAGCGTACAAATTAAAAGCATTCCATGGTTCAGCACAGGTTTTATACGAGTCAACGTATATTTTCATTTATTTGTTGACCTGCAGCAAATGTTGTCATCATTGTCTAGACTTTAGACGGATAAATACGGCTGTTGGCAGTCATCAATTAATAAAAAATGAAGAATCTAACTCAGAACTAAGCAGTCTCGTAGATTTTTGGGCACGTCAATCAGCTTATCATATGATTCGGTTTGTGCAGACAATTTAAATGTCAATTAAAGGCAGGAAAAGTGCATCATTAAATATAAATTATGAGGGTATTAGCCCCAAGCTATGACTCTAAGACGGTAGCCAACAGTTCACAGTTGGCTACAATAGAACTCGAAGACATTACCATACTTGGCTTTTTGAGCAGCAAGTTTAGGGATCTCCAAACAAAACAATATAACAACTTGACCTCTAATTAATGATTCAAAAAAATCGGAGAATATATTAAATCTCAACTATAGAAAGAAAAAAAGCAACAACTGTCTCCTAGGCTACGAAAATAAAATATCTTTGCAGATATGCATGGTTAAAAAGAAAATCATATGATATTGAAATAAACTTAGTTGGAGATATCGCTTAAGACTGTCATAACTCATAAAACGGCATTTTGGAAAAGAAAACCTGTAGGAAAAATAAAGAATTCATATGTCTAAATATGTACAAAATGATATGAGCATGAATATAGTATTTTCTAGAGAACGATTTCTCAAGCTGCGAGTTTTTGATTTACTTAATGTTTTTGGCCGTAATGTTTATTTCTATGGAAATGGCCATATTTATATTTAAAAATAGGAATTGCGGTGGCGAAATTCTATGATATCTGTTTTATCCTAGTTTTTAAAAATGACAAAAATATATGATTTAATTTAAAAGTAAATATTTTTGCTTTATTCAAAATTTGATAATACATATTTATATTATTTAGTATTCTTTATATTTAAGTAATTTATTTATAAGGTTTAACCCACAAATACTTAAAAATGATAAGGAACTGTAAAATCCTCATTTGATTTGTTCATTCTTGAGATGTTTGTTATGGATTGCAACATGGCCCTTCAGATTTGTCCGCGTAGTGAAGGCCTTTGGACAGAGGGTACACTTGAAGGGCCTTTCTCCATTATGAAAGCCAATGTGGACTCGCAAATAAGTAGATTTCTTGAAGACCTTTTTGCAAATGGGGCATTGTAAAGGTCGTGTATGTAGTAATTCAATATGCGCCGATAGTTCCGATTGTGAGGAATATAAATTTTTGCAGAAGGCACATTTGTATTTGAGATCTTCATAGTGAACAGCAGAGTGGTGGGTGGTTAGATTCGCCCGTTTATTAAAGGATTTATCGCATAGGGAACATTTGTATTCCCCGGTATGAATAACGCCGTGGACATTCAGCTTCGTCAGTGATGTAAAAGACTTTGGGCAGACTGAACATTGATAACTTTGTCGTTGGTCAGTATTTGTATTCAGTTTTGGACAGTTCGTATCCTTTTTTTTATGGTATCGTAAATGCAGCTTAAGAGCTTTATTTGAATTTAGCGTCTTGTTGCAAATATTGCATTGATAAACTTGCGTTTTTACGTTTGAGCTGTCATTGTGATGAATATCCTCCGAAGTGTTTTCACCGACAGTATTAGAAGGCGATTCTAAGAATCGCCGCGATTTTCGTTGATTACTCTGCTCGGCTTTTTGATTATTATCATCAATAATTTGTTTAGTCTTCTCTTGCTCCGTCTTAACCATTGTGTTGTTCTCTATCAGTGTCCAGTCTTCGGATTCCAGGGAATTGATGAAGTCATCAATTACCAGCATCTCCTGCTTGAACATTATCGGCTGATTATTCTTTTCGTATCTGCGCTTCAATCTGTTGGCGATTTGCGTATCCAGAATGCACGAACTGCATATCTTCTTGGAGAAATGATCTTCCGGACTTATTTCGGCGTTGACACAATCACTTAACATCTCCGAGATGCTTGGCTCATCCTTGGGCAGCTGCTCATTATTAAAAATGTCCTTTAAGGACTCGGAGCCCTTGCAAACGCGGCAATGTTTATCCATGACTTTCTTTGTGCACTCTTGATTTAACACTGTGGGATGAGTTTTAGGTTATGCACAATATATTTCGATTCCTCGTCTAAGCTTACTGCAATTTCTATACCTGAATTCCGTAGGTAAACCGGTTTTATGATCGCACATATGCTCGAAATCGCGTAGCTCCCTTTTTGCTGTATACTTACCTAAAGTTGCAGGTAAAAAGCTGAGGGGATTAAGACCTGGGAAACGTAAAACTAGATTACTTTGAAAACAGCTCTTGAGCACTTATATATTGTAGCTTAACAACTGTAATAAAAACATTTTAAAAGGTTTTTCTACACATACCTGATAGTAAAATATTATTTGTGTTGTAAAAAATTTCATGGTAGAGCTGCAAAACTATCGATAGTGCGACTAGCTAGATGGCGAATAACAAATACAATTTCGGGATCATATCGATAGTTCAAAATGGATAATAATTGATTTTTCAATATCGATAGTACTGAACATTTTTACTTATACTTTTAATGTATATGTGTAGGTAAAATATAGAAATTTTATGTTCTAAATTCAAAGATGTAATTAAAAAGTCAACTCTTACTGATCTCTGAGGACGAAGTTATAGATTTAACCAAATAATAATCAATTATCTAATTAACTATGCATACCCGTTCTGCTCATATGTTGTGTCATTTCCTTTATAATCGATGATGTGAATGAATATTGCAAAAACACTAGAAATGTCCCACAATTTAAAAAAAAACTATACTGAACTATAACTTTAAAATGTAATTATATTTAATTTATAAGCTCAAAATTACAATTTATACTAAACCAAATTGTGAAGTTTGTACTTTAATGTGAATACCGCTTTAGCTTCGTAGGATTTGACATAAATATACAATCATTGCATTAATTTCTACCATTTAGTGGAATGCCACACACAAATTCACACACAAACACAAGGTGTTAAAAGCACCTGGATCGCACGAGGTATTGTGATAGATAGAGATAGATAGATATTGAATTAGACAGAAACATATATGTACATACATAGATAAAGAATAGTAGACAAAGCAAAAGGCATTGTTAGGTGCTCACAAAGGCAACTTCCAGAGAAGGATAATACGCAGATAATTTATTAGCTATCGACCAGCATCCACTATATCCAGGACAGTCGAGTGGAGGTGAATGGCAATGGATGTGGATGAGGATGACGTGTGCAGGCGCGGAATGACAACTGCAGAAGTGAGTGCAGCTGAGGATGCTTGTGGGATAAGGATATGGATGCGAGTGCAATGGCAGCGATGCGGGCTGTAAAATAGCTAAACAAAGGACAAAGCAGAATGTTTAAGCTAAACACAAAGGCGACCATAATACAATCATAATTGCATTTTTACAACGGCCAAGGGTATCCCGAGCACAAGCAATTTTATTGGCAGTTCACACCAAGGACATGTCCATACATACATAAATCCCAGAGTCAAAGGAAGATAAAATAAAAATAGCAAAAACAAAATTAAATTTTTATCTAATATAAACGCACAGCAGGCCACAGTCCTTTGGTCCCTGAGTCCACTCACTCAGAAAGTGTCTGTGTGTTTGTTATTTTTTTCTATTTCGCAAGGCGATATGAGTTAAAGGACCTTCTAGGAAGCGTGCATGCACACACTTTGTCAGTTTTTACACCAATTGCCGTTGGAAGTGACAAGGCAAGCGTTGTCCTTGGGTCAGCGAGCATTAATTTGACTTATCCCAGATGAGCAAGTAGCTGGCAAGGACACGCACTCAGCTGGAAAAGTGCAATTAATGTGAAACAATGGCGACTTCAGGACACACACAAACACGCGACCAGAAACTACCCAAGGATGCTCAGACCTTGTGCATAATTAGCCCAAAATGGGTTAGACAAACAAACGCGCCTGTCCTTGAGTCAAGGTCCAATTGTGACCTTCAGAGCACCCTGGTCATTATCCTTCGCCGCTTGACTTGCCCGTTGCTCTTAACACGCGCCGCGCATGCGCAAAGTAACTGCGATCCTGCACGAGGTGAAACTCCGGGCGTGTGTTGATAATAAACTCATAACGACAGCTTCAAGGTCTGTCCAACTATAGAGAAGATCCTTGAAAGTTAAAATATTTTACTCTGATATCTTAATGTGTTCTTTGTTTGAACCTAAATAGAGCTGTTAGGAGCTAAGACAAGGCTAAAAGCATGCAGAGTTTGGGAGAAGGTTTGTCTATAAAACTATCTAAAATTTGTCATTGAGTAACTTTTCAAGGACAGATAAAACTATGGAAATTGAAATGAGTGAAATTTCCAAGTTTGGATTTTTCTTTAGTTTGTTCTGTTGTTCATAAAAGTGTTCATAAACGACTCTAAGGGACGAATCTCTGAGAAAAAAGTTTTATATAAATAACTCACATTTGATGAGTATGCGAACTTATAAATGAACTGTGAAATTTCGAAAAAGTCAGAAGATCTGGGAAAATTATATTGAACTTTTAAAGGGCAGCCATATACCTATTTCTCCCTTTTAACAAACTTTGAAAATATTCTTTCACTTAAGAGTTTAATAATTTCACACATTCATGGAAGCAGAATACTAAGTTTATTACACACTATTTTTGAAGAATTCCAAATCATTTAAGTGCCTTTTTATTTGACCGAAGATTTTACTATATTTCTCTGTTTGAAGTAAGTCTTTGGCCGAATACTGTCTCAATTAATTTCGAGTATATATCAAAATTCACACAGAGCTTATCTAGCACATGCCGTACAGTAATCTTAAACTGTCAGTTGCATTTCCCTAGCTACCTATAAATCTAAATATTTCAACATGCTGCCAAAGCCATAAATACCCACCCAGAAATTCAACCGAACTCCCGATAATTATGTAGAACGTCTCTAATGATAATTACTTGATTTGCACAACGTGTGTTGATGTTTTCATAATGGATGCGCGTATTTTCTGGCATAAATTACAAATTCATAATGGACGGGCAAAAGGTTTCCCTCTCAGCTCGTATCTCGTATCTCGACTCTCGACATGTGGCACACAAATGTTGTACGGGGCAAAGTCGAGTGCAGATAAAGTGGCAGATTGATCAGAGAGAATTAACACATTTGCGTGTGCCTAAGTCCAAAAAAGGATAATGATGCTGGGGTGACTGCCAGCTAGGGGTAATCTAGGGGTGATCCCCTCCCTTTCAGGGTGTGCCACAGTAGCAGCTGCCGCTGCGCAGTTTTCCAGGACAACGGCGACGCATGCGTCAAACTGTATTAAATGCGCTTTAATAATTTTCACTTTTCAATTTTCATTCTATTGCGGACTTTCCCAATTGCATACTCGTATCGATTTGCCCTAAAAGTACTCCAAATGCCTGTTGTCTGGACATTTAATGTGTCCCGCATGGAGGCACTTATCGATTGAAGTTGGTCAGTTTTATTTCATTTCAGTTTTTGAAGTGCATTTGAGCAAATTTATGAGTTCCCCGTCTGGCATCATTGCAGGAAAGCATTAGCCTTGTCGATTTTCCTAACATTTGCAATTATTTGTGTTACGATATTCGAAAATGCTATGCACTTTAGCTCGATACCCTATCTTTATGGGGGTTGATTGTCTCCAGCCATCAGCTGAATGTCAGGATGGCATAGGGTCAGTTGTGCTTCTATTAGGTCGATTTGTTTAGCATTTCCTGCTTAAAAATTGGTTCAGAGCCAATGTGGATCAATTCATATGAATATACAAATTTGTATATAGTGTGTTAAAGGATCTTGACAAGGGTGCTGCTGAAATGTAGATTCCTGGTGCTCGGTACAGTACACAGAAATGATTAGTTAAATTTTGCCTGTGCCAATTATTAAATCCATTCTATAATATTAAATTTGAGCACTAACAATAATTTGTCAAATAAGTTAATTTTGGCACATTTGGCACAGGGTATACTTTTCAAATAACTGTCCAACAAATACTGTTATACAAGCATTTAATGCATAAAAAAATCGACAACTCGATTTTCGTGGAAATTATTTTTAAGTACCTTAACTTGATAAGTTTTTCGATGATATATTGACAACTTGAATATTTTTTTGACGATGTTAAAATTTAGATTTGAAGTTCGATCCATAATTTGGATTTAAATCGGATAGATATTCTAAAATGTAATTCAAACCTGATGAGAGACATCCAAAATCACAACTGATTATATATGCAAATTTATGAGCTTGAAAGACATTTAATGCAGAAATTCTTGAAATATTGCAAGTGGGTGCATTGTAGTTAAAAATAGTTAATCAACTCTTAAAACTCTAGATTATACGTAATTATAACTAGATTGATTACTCCATTGATTTAACATTTTTAATTACTTACCCTAGCTTAAATCATTTGAAATCCCACGCAATCTGGGACTTAAAATATTATGTCCACACCTTCCACTTTCCGCTAACTTTGCGAGTTCCTTTTGAACATGTTGTTGACTTGGCACTAACTCTTCTTTGCCATGTAGTTCTGAGAGTTCAAGCCGGAGTCAGAGTCAGAGTCGGTGCTGGAGCCGTAGACACGACTATCAACAAAGGCTAAAAACTACTAAGACCTAAGCTTACTTAATGTGACCACTTTGAGCGGTGTCAACACCGAGTTCCCTTCTATTGCCCCGCCCAGAAGAGTCAGAGTCGGAGTCCGGCAAATTGCTACTTGGCAGAACGATGGTGACTACCAACTACAGCCGACTACTGGCTCCCAACTAGTGTCTAGTGGCGGAGCAGGGACTACGTCGTAATCGGCTTAAAGCAATAAATTTGTCATGGCACGGCCGTAGACGCGCGACGCCGTTTGGTGGCAACTAAGTTGACAAAATGACCAACAAAATGCAACGTTTTTCAGAAAATGGATCTGCTGGCAACAGTTGCCGCGTGTTTCCCTGCTGCAAACAGCCCCTAGTTTTCCTATTTCTATTTTCCAATTTTCCTTTTTCGTTATTTGGGTTTTTCAATTTACCACAATGATTAATCACCGATTGCCATCGAAGAGCGCGCCCATTTTATGTGCCGTTTTTTGTTGCACACATCCGGACAGGGTTGTCAGGCACAATGCAATATAATATTTGTCATAGTTCATAATTTAGATATTTCTGCTCCCTGCTCAGTACGAAATTTGCTATACTTTGCAAAAAAAAAAGAAGAAAATATTGAAAAAAAAACTGTCGGGGATAGAGAAACTAAATAAAAGAGGAACTGCATATGTTGCGGGCAGTTCAAGTGCATATTTGGGGGTTGAGTTTGTTTTTGTACATGTTGTAATGTTGTGTTTTTTTGTGGGCTGTCATGATACCCTTGTTTGTTTGTTTAGTGTTATCGAGGGGTCTCAGTTGTACTTGATTCTGGGGTTGATTTTGAAAGTCCCAGCTGCACTACTTATTCAACATATATACTTAACTAGTGCGGGTAGGTCAGTTAGTAGGTGTTGATGTGCTTGTGGTTACACCGAGGGTGCTTTCAGAAAAAGGGTTTGTGCAGGACAAAGGATTACAAACCAAAATGCATTCAGCACGACACTTGAATTGCACTCGTATTCCACTCAACGCAGTATCGTAAAAAATATGGAGTTGCCAATCTTCAATTATAATTGAATTATTTCAGAAAAAATATTGTTTAAATTTAAGATTTTTTTTAGGCATATTATAAAGAAACCATCGGATAATAGTAGCTTATTGTACTTTACATTTAATTTTTGAAGGATGAAAGGGCATCAAATCACCGAAATGCCGAAAATATGAGTAAAATATATTTTATATTTCAAAACTTAATTTTGATTAGGCTTCAAACTAAATTTTCTACTCATATCTCTTTCTATAAAAAAAAAGGAAAATCACATTTTCCGGGTGTCACATATTCATTGTGACTTGATACTTTCTCTGCTTTCTTCATTAGTCTGTGGCAATTCTATTTAAAATGACACAGGAAAAACATAATTCAAAGTAGAAGAAGTACAACATGTAGGTGTGATTATAAGATGCTCTAGGCAAATTTTTGACAGAGGAACCTCTTTGATGTTAGGCCGCGGTCAAATGTCACAACACCTACGCATAAAATTTGAACATTTGCTGGGATCAGAAAACCCGAGCGAACAAAGACAAACAGAAGGAAAATGTGAGAGTGTTGTGAGTGCATGCAAAGAACATGAACGTTAAATGAAAGAAAAATAATATGAGGCCTCTGAGCAGAAAGAAAAACGTTGCTGATTTTGACAACTCAAGTTGCCAGTAGGAGCTTGTCGAGTGCTCGTAGGGGAATGATGAAGGGGCATGACAAACGCCTCAAGTGTTGAGCACAAAGGAAGAGATTGGGTAGAGATGTGGCCACAAGTTTCTTTTATATATTTTCTTATATTTTGGTTTTTGTTTATTTACATTGCGTGCCAGTCGGCAATTGGCTCTGCTGCTCAGAGCATTCCCAGAGCGCTTGGAGTTATCCTGAAAGGATCAAAGTTGAAATTCATACATACAAATGTCACACCTACCGGATTATGTAGAACAAAACAAATGCTGCATGTTTTAGCATTGACTTGAAGAATTCTGTTTTTCTTTTTTGTTTTTACATGTGTCATATCCACCGACTTTCTCTCACAGCCACAGCCATTGTTAACAAGATTATGTTTTGCCTGGCAAAAAATGAAAAAAAAAAAATGGTTTTTTTCATTCATTGCTGCTGTCCTTTTCTCTTTTTTGGCAACGGCTTTCAATGTCATGTTTGTGGCATGTTTTCATGTTTTTTTTTTAAATTTGTAGTTGTTTTTTTTTTCTTTGTTATTGTCTTGTTGTTAGTGGCGAATATTACGACATGTAACATTTATGCGCATGCCTTGCTTCGAGCTAAACTCCTGCCACATGCCACTGTATTGTCACACTTGCCACATTGACACAAAAGGCGGCGGTGTTAAAAGTTGCGGCAGAAGTGAAACTTTTTGGCTTTTTATATTGCTTTTTAAAGCATATTTGAAGGCGTCGCTTAAGTTTGTTGCCGCTCGGAATACCGAATTTAAGAAGAAAATAAAAATTTGATATTGCATCTGGATTTGGACAACACCTTGTTTTAACAATATTTGACACTACTTAAGTACTCTAAAATTATTTCACGTTAACAAACGAGAAATATCAAAAACACTAACCGATTTAGTTTCGAACATTACAGAACTTTATTCAAATGGTTGATATTCGATACTAAAATAAAAATTGAAAACTATTAAAACTTAAACTAAAATAAAAGTTTTAGGACACATCGAGATCAAACTCGCTGGACTCTGCAGTAATATTAAATCTTCAGCAAACAGGAGAAAACTTTTGTCTCTCTTACATTTTAAATTATAGTTAGTTATAGTTTAAATAGAAAGATTTACTGTTCGTAGTATTCGTTTGTTAATATAATTCATGTATTTGGATTTTTATTATCCAATTAAGTAACTTTCCAATATTGATGAGTAATTTGTCTCTAAGTGTCCGAGTCACATAAAATCAATAATAATTTTAGGAATAACAACATTTATACAACCAACGAATTAGTTTGAACTTTTCAATATTCAAATTTTTGCTTGAAAATGACACTCCTTTAAAGAGTTTATTTAAAGTACTTATGTAAGATTCGTCAACCCGCACTGCGCAGAAATATTTGAAAGTCAAAATTATGCTTTTGTCATAGTTAATGTTTTCATTTAATTAGCTATGGCCTCTTCTTTGGGCCTTGTCAACAGTTCAGCAAAGCTAAACTAAATACAAGTACTTATAGGGACTGCTGGCCTAGTTTTTGGACACTACTCGTACGGACAATCTGTCAGCGTGACTGGCAGGCACATCCCAAAGATACACAGCTATTCACAATGAACACCAGCTGAATTGGGAGTTGCGCCAAAAAAAAGAAAAGAAAAGAATACAAATATATGGAGGCAAGTACGCTGCAGCGTTGAGCAAACGACAGAAACTAGTGCTAATTGTGTGTATTTTAACTTTTGGGCATCGCATCTTTAGTAGATGAAATGAAAAGACTTAGTGCCCAGTCTAACAATCTGAGAACGACAACGACGACGAGCTGCATAATTAAAAACTTTACATTTTGCTATTTAACTTGTCGTGTGCAAAGAATCAGATGCGAGTACAACATCATTTTCAAGAGCCTTTGTATGCCTTACATTTTTCGCAAACGAACTGCGAAAGGAGTTCGTTTCATTGGTGGCATCTTAAAGTTCGCACAGAGCGGGTAAATAATGGCCAGGAACGAGACGAGTTGAGGCAAGGCCTCAAAGGACCTTTTAACGTTGTCTGCAGCACGGACAAATGCAGGAAACAGGATATTGGATCATTTAGCATTAAGGCAGCGCCTCCATTCGCCTTGGATCTCCGGCCAGGCACACGACGCTCCACACAATGCGAAACAAGTTAAGCGCAGCGCGAACAATAAAATGGGAGCGAGCGGCGACAGCGGCAAGCAGCACAAGGATGATGAGAACGACAATGGGGCAAAGGAACGGCGCGTTACGCTTTAATAACTTGCCGCAGGATTAAGTCCTGTGCAATGAGATGATAATGCCGACCAGGCTTTGCCGCCACAGGAGGGCGCGCCTCAACATTTTGTAGGCGGTTTGCGGTTTTTGGATAATGTTGATTATGCTCGGGCTCCCATAAAACTGTATCCCCAGCAACAACAACACAAATTATATTACAAAATGATTCCAGTGACTCCCCCAATCCCCCAATCATGCCATGTCAACCACCTACTGCATATTTGTCGTATCGTAAATATAAACATCATCAACGCATCATGAAAATAATTTTGCCCGAGTTTTTTTTCTCGTCTAAGGATTTTTCTGCGGCTCGGCGAAGCTTATTATTTCTTTTATTTACATAATATATATTTATATATATGTATATATGGGTATATATTTATTTTTGTGTCAGCCTTGCTGGGTTTCACTCTGGTTGCTCAGCTTCGACACTCTTGTGTGCAATTTACATAACACAGCGAACAAATTCGTATTTTCTCCTCAATTTTTCTCCTGCTTTTGACTTTGCTGATCACTGGAATGAGTTTTTGCCATTTGGAGGGGGCGTGGTTTATGTGTGCTTTGTCTTATTTGTCATGTGGGCGTTTTTTATGGGCTTTGGGGGTTCCCCTATGATGCGTGTGCCTGTGTGTGTGACGGGGTCATATTTGATTGGCCTGGTAGTTGTTTGTTGGCATTGTTGGTTGATATGATAGCCATAAAATTAGTTGTCAGCTTTTGGAGGGCATTTGGAGTTACGAGACGGAGCTGTGCTGATTAATAGCTTAAGAGCTTTTGCAACTTAATGGTACGCGTGGTCATGGTAATTATCATCAAGTAAATCCTGATCACATGAACTTTTTCATTGCAATAACGTTTAAAATAATTAAATGTTAAAATCAAGAAATTCAAAAGTAAAGCAAAAAAGCTTAATAAGCTTAATAATAAAAGAGCTGAAAAATACTCTTTAAAATAAGTGCTATTTATTTATTTAAAAGCAGGCTCAATTTAGAGATCCCACCATGATTAAAATGACATTCCCCTTTAAAATCTGTTAGTTTTGGAAAAGTTATGAAATTTTGATTATGGTTTCACCCTTGACCTAACTACTTTACAAGTCAAATTTTATGTTAATTTTTGCATGATTCTGTTAAAAAAAAACATCTTCGACACAAGTACATCGTTTGGAATTACACTAAATATTTGAAATTTTGAGATTTTGAAACACACAATTACAATTTCGTTTTCTCTTAATTTTTTTTTTTGGAAAACTCGATATTTAACTCGATTTACTGTTTAGAAAATCTATTACGGATTAAAAAAATTCATTTATTATCAAGTAGTTTATTCATCCTATAAACAATTTAAGTTTGTTGCTTATTCGATAAAGCCCTTAGCCCTTTAGTTATTTACTTGCAAATGTTTTTCGCCTGATGTGAGTGCATCATAATTTTTGTGTAACACATTGCGCCATTCCCTAGACTTCATTTCTGGACCACAAACCAACCCATTTGCCCAAAACAATTCCAAACAAAAGCAGATGCGTCACTTGTCCTGAGTCCCAAGTACCAACAACCTTAACATTGAAACTGAATTCTCTGTCTGAACGGGCCATAATCATAACAAACAGACTGACAGACTGAAGAGTAGAGCAGATTCTCTATTGTTGAGAGGCTGAAGAGGTGTCTGGTATTTGGCTAATCTTAACCAAAAACCATTAGGCGAGGGGCAGGGAAAACTATTTCCACGACGCAAACTAAAACTGGTTGCCAGATAAAATTTTATATATTTATTTTTAGAATGTTGTTGCGCAAAAGGATTTATTAATGTGACTGGAGGTACGAAGGACTCAGACTCCGATACCGACTTTGGCTCAGAGCAAAACAAAAACAGGATTTGTGTATTGTGGCTCAAATTGGATTTGCTTGTTTGGGTGCCTGGGGTGACTGCAATTTGGTCGAGTTACTACGGCTGGCGGAGTGCGGGGTGCGGGACGCTTATATACGCTCCGCTGGACGTTGCAGCCTTGATGTCCTTACAGGATCCGACTTCGTCCGTCGACGCTTGTACGTTGAATACCATGTCTGTTTGCAGCCGGGCTTTATCTGCGGCTGCATCTATATCTCAATATCTGTATAGCTGTGTATCTGTATCCGTATCTGTATCTATATCACTTACGTGTATTTGACAAGGTCCTTGTTGTGCCTTGTTGTGATTATTTGCCAGAATAACATCAACAGCAATGTGGAGTGTCTGATATATATATATGTATTTATACATATGTACTGTGTGTGTGTGTGTGTGTGTTTGAGAGTGAAGCACAGCTGCCTTATATTCTTTGGATTTTCATTGCGTTTTGATTGGATTTTTCTATAGCTGCTGCTGCAGCTTCAATTAAACATCACAGCCTATACAGACGTTCTATTTCTATGCCATGTTTTCGTGATATTTTATTGCTGTCGCAATGTTTGTTATTTTTGACACCGCCACCGCCACCGCTGACGACTGCAGTTTGGACCTGGAACCACCCCATGAAATTGCTCGTGTGCCGCCTTTGGTCTGGCTGTCAATATGTCAATTTTGGCTGCTCCTTTGCGGCCACTTTCTATGGCAAAAATTAAGTTGCCATTGTCCTGCCATCATTCGTTGCGTGAGTTTCGCATTCATATCAATGTGGATGTCGATGTCGATTTTGATTTAGATTTCATTCTCGTTTTGCGCATTCGTTGGCTTTCAAGTGCGGATACATTATATTTTTATTAAAAGCAATCAGCGTTGCCTCTTTCTACTCTCCTTCCCCCATTCTGTTGTCAATTGTCAACATTTGTTCGGTTTGATTCCCGCGTCTTGATTAGGATTATTGAGGCAATTAAATTCATATGTCGTTTTTGCACAATTTTCCTACATTTTTTTTCGATATTATTTTTCTGTCGTTTGTACGGAATGAGATTTTAATGGTGGTGGCATTAAGTGTAGTCGGTTTAATGGGTTTGTTAAATGGCCTGCAGTTGGGGTAGCTGAAAAGTTGCCAACAATATGTGATTATTGGATAATCAAAAAATCAACTTACAATGTAAGTTGCTGGAAAAATATAGAATCAGTTGATTTTAATTATTTTAATATATATTTTTTAAAACATTATATTTAATAATAAGTTTTAAAATTTTATAAGAAATCAAGCATAATGTGCCCAAATTAGGTTGATTTGAAAAATAATGAAATGACTTAATATCCGTTACACTCTTTGGAGTCACAAAAATAAAGAACTAGTTAATGAGTAAATGGTTAATATTAGTGGTTTTTTATTGCATCTGAGGCATCTCTAAAATGTTATCACGAAATATTTTTTACATCATTTCACTATTTTCCCCTTTCGATTGATTTTAATGAGATACTTATAGATTTTCTTCATAAATATTTAAGATAAACATAATTTCGTGCATTGCTGTTTTTAAAACAATTTTGTTTCATTCATCAATGTTCTTGACTTGGCCTTGGTTGACTCATTGGCGACAAGTCGAGCTATCACTGACTCGACTTGATCCATTTAATACCAAAGATTATTCCAATCACTTTCATGAAATTCACCATCGCCCCCTGCTTTATTAATTTATGCAAAATAAACTTGTGGCTAACACACACATCCACTTGTAGTATGCGTGGGGCATTTGGCATTCGGTGGGTGTGGCATTGCCGCTGATGTTGATGACAAGCGCTGTGTGTGGCAGCATTCAATAAAAACCGCAAAACGGCAGCTGGCAACTCTGGTGTGTTGCCAGCACTCGTAACTCAATGGCAGAGACATTGCCCTGCGACTACAACGACTATTTGTCTAAGCCGCCCTTTGGGGAATCGCAGCCTTGCGTTGTGCATGTAATTTACAGCTTTCCTAGCCATTGCAATTGCAAATTGAAAGCCAAAGCCAAAAATTTGCTTAAGCGGGCAGAGAGCGCGACAAAAAGTCCGCGAACGCAGCTGAGGAAGCCAACAGATTGGCCTGACTTAAACGGTGGCGAAGCATAAATCCTTGAGAGCAGCGGTCGCAAGTCATGTGGCTTTTCAGATAGAACTGCAACTGGTAATGGCAAGCGTCATGGTCGAGATAGGGGAGAGCGGACCGGGAACGGGGAGGGAATCGGGGAACAGGCAACGGGAGCCGAGGGCGGCGGTGTTTGCCACAATTTCCGTTTTCCGGCTGCAGCTCAGATTCACTTTTTGCGTGCATATTGTGTATGCATTTTGCTTCGACTGAGGGGACCCTGTAAATAGCAGCAACAACACACAATAGCAACTATAGCAGCAACAACAACAACAGCAAGCAAAGTGAACATTTTGTGGTTATTCCCAGCAAACATTTCTTGCCCCTCGCCAGCCCCTCTCCGGCAGCAGGCACTGTCTCCGGCCACCGCAACGCATGCATAAATTATTATTTGCCGTCGTCCGCCACTTGCTGCCAAATGCTGCTGCAACATTTTGAGGAGCGAGCTTAAGGTATATGAGTTTTGTAATTCATTTTGTCATACATTTGCGGAAACTTAAATAACAGATGAAATGTAAATAAAAAGTTGTCGTTGATTATTTAAACATGAATCTGTTGCTGGTATTGTTAATATCAAGACACTGACGTTATAAATTTATTTTATTTGTGAGTTTAATGACATTTTAAATAATAATAATTATGTAAATAAAATAATACCAGTGAATAACGCCAATTCGTCGTAGTTTTTAATTATATTTAATAGTTGTTGATTTAAATAAATTTAAATAAATGTTATATCTTATAATTTAATAGAGATATTATTTCTACATGAACAGCCGATATAAGCTTTCACATAAATATTAGTAAGCGCTCATTAAAAAACGTACTTATTTATTTGATCTTTCTTTAAATTGTTTATATTGATTAAATTAAATTAAATTTTTACTTTAATTTTGGTCAACTGTTCTTAGTTGACATTAAATAAATAAATAAATATAATAAATATTTAAATTTTTTAAAGTCTGTATCTTCTAATATTAATTGTATAAAAGTAAATAATATATTTTCAATGAATTATTTTTATATCTGCCAGGATATCTAGATTTTATTTACTTACATTTGTAATTCACTCTGACTTGATTTGGGGCTGTTGCAGTTATTGTTGTTGTCCAGTACATCGGTACGTCATCGTTTCCATGCGAATGACAGTTGGAAGTGGTTCGGTTGTTGCTCGTCGTCGTCGTCGTCGTTTTTGTTGTTGTTGTTGCTGCTGCTGCAAGTCTTCTGGCCGCTGTGGCTGCCACGCCCACGCGGGGAACAAAAAACATATTTGACCGCTTTTGTTTTGCATTTTTATTATACTTGCACACAGACACACACACACACAAGAACACATACAAATATTTCGCTTTGCGGTTTTTATCAGAGACTGGCGAACTGAAGAGCAGAAGAGCCGCCAGCATCCGCAGCAACCTCATCCATGAAGCTGCTTTAATTGGAGTCGATGGTGTTATTTATATAAATGTTTGTCATTTCTCTTCGTTCACCCTGTTTGCATTTCATTTTTTTGGCAGTTTAAATTGTAGGCGTCATGTGATATATTGGCCATATTGGGCATGGATATGGGCCTGGGCTTGGCCTGGCCTGGCTTGATCTGGCCTGGCCTGGCCTGGTACGGTTGGCTCTTGCCCGGTCGGTCTGGAGTGCTGGTTTGGTTTACAGCTGACCTTGTTCTGGATTTTCGTTTTTTTTGTTTGTTGCTCTCAGAAATGGTCCATGTGTGGTTTAAAGTTGAAAACGTTGTTTGAGAAAATTGAAGTATTGTGTAGATATGCGAAAAATTTGACCCAGATTACCAGAGAAAGGATTCCAAAGTGCATTCAGAAAGTCGCTCAATTAAGTTTGCATATGAACGGATGAGAGTAACACGGTAACGAGGTAATCCAAATGGACTAAAGGAGTTAACCATAAGAAATGGATGGAAGTATAAAATAAATACAGAAGATATGTAGTTTATTTAGTCAAGCTTAAGAATTTAAATCAAAATTTGTCAAATAAAAATATAAAGCAAATAATTTATACATGTAGAAAAATACAGAGAGTATAATTGTCGAAAATAGCTCGTAAGAAATTAATATTCATTAAAAAACTTATCTTTACTTTAGTCGATCTTCAAGCTAATAATACATCATTTTTTAGTGGATATCAATCCTCGATAAGACGTAAATTAAAACATTAAAACATATTGTAGATTATCTAATATATATATGCTAATCTTTCATATCGTATTTACGTTTGAAAGACCTATTGAACTTTTCTAAAAACTCGACTAGAGACCACCCTGAAATCAAGAGCGACGTCAAGTTCCAGAGCGCGTGTTTCGTGCGGAATGAAGACCATTAGCTTCAGGAAAAAAGTGTCAGCCGTAAAGCCGTGAAATCACATACAAAATGCATTTAAATGCCCCACAACAAAAAATGGAAACCAGAAACTCCAAACGCCGACAATAACATTTTGGTTTTAATTAAAGAACAACCAAAAAACAAGAAAAAAGAACAAGAAATGTGCGCGCAACATATTTTAATTTAATGCTTGCGAGTGACTTTGTGTAAGGAGAGTGGAAAGTACTTCCGTTTACAGCTCGACGTGCCGAGTTCTAAGTAAAGTGGAGCTCTAATGCCAATGCCAATGCCAATGCCACACGCACACACATGGCACACACATACACACAGACACACACACACACATATAGGATAACAACAAACGCTCGACTCAATTTCAGAAAATAATTTAACGACTCTATTTAAGCATGAAATCGCAAGACGCTTCCTTCTGTCCATCCCCATCTCCGTCTCCATACCCAATCCCCAACATACTTGTTTGGGCTTATTTCCAAGGGGGGTCGTCGGTTGGTCCTGGCGTCCTAGACAAAAGACAACTGTCAGGCCATTCAACGGCAACTTTATCACTAAGTGGGAAAATCTGTAGAATTTTAAGTGCATGTGGAAACAGAGTGAATGAGGAGCCTACAGAAAGGAAGGCGCAGTTGTCTATTGTCCTAAATGCGCCTCAAAACTCCGATTCGAGTTCTTCTGTTTTGAGCTCAAGTTCAGTGCAGTTCCATTCATGTGCTCTTCTTTTATTATGATTGTTGTCGTTGTTGTTTTCAAGGTGTGCTAAGAGGCGTAAGCACAAAACAATTTTCATTTACTTTGCGTTTTTAATCATGGTTAAAGGATATGTCAGCGACGCTCGTTATAAGTGTAGACAGACAACAGACAGGATACAGAGGAATACTGAATCGGAGGCCATTCGTCTGCAGGATGTCAACGCAAATTCAAGTAAAATGATGCACAAGACAGACCCAAAGCAAGGAAAAAAGGATTGCCGCCGGATGAATGCACTTCATTTGAAGTAGAAGTAGAAGCAAAAGTAGGAATACGAATAGAAGTTGGAATAGAAGACGAGGCCGGGCAGCGGGCGAGGCAGACAACAACTTCTGGAAAAAAGAGATGAAAAAATGGACTGCAATACTCATTGTTAGACATTGACAGGCTGACAGACTTGTACTCACAGACTCAAGTCAAACCGAAAGGATTAGTTTTCAGGGGTGTGTGGCGTCTCAAGACATTCAAATGACAAATGCTGATGATAATGTTTTGGCATTTTTGTGGTCGCAGTCAAAGGGCACAGCCCACAATGCAGAGCTGCATTACTGGGAAAACGCAAACGGTAAATCGGTAATCGCTATAGCAACTTTTCCGACTAAGCAACTTCCAGGTGTGTTGCCAGCTCCTCCTATGATAAAGTTGTTCGCTCTCAACTTTGAAGCCGCCGACGACTCCGACGACGAAGGTCCATTAATTGTGTCTGCAGCTTAACACCTAAAGGAACTTTCAACATGCTCTCATATCTTCATTGTCGCTGAATGACTTCAGTTTAAGGTTCAGTTTCGGTTTCGGTTTCTGTTCAAGTTTTCTTCATTCCCACAGAGGCGAAGAGACCCCGAAACCAGGTACATGCATATCTATCTAATTAAAACAGGTGTTTTAATTATTGCAGCCATTTAATTTTCTCTTTTTTTTCTATTCTATTCTCCATTTATTATAAACACTGCCACTGTCTGCCCACTTGCCACATTTTTATGAGACCATTAAAAACCGTTGCAGTTCCTTGGCCAAGTTGCTCATTAGGAGTCTCCATGCTCCAGATATGATGAATTTTGTTTCTGTTTGCTTTATTAGGCTCGTAAAAATGGCCAACAGGCAGCCAGTTTATTACTTTTTGTGTGTGTGCTTTGTTCAACTATTTTTTATTGCAATTAGATGGTGCACTTTGAAAAAGGCCTACACCGCAGTGGGCCCTCCATACATTCGACTCTACAAGTGTGCGAGTATGTGATTCATTTGTTTTCGGTCCCTCAACTTTTGGTGAACTGTTAATTAGTCGCCTAATGTGCTTTACAACTTTTGTGATTTGTTTTATTTTTTATTTTAAGCTTTAATTTTACAATTAGTGAACAAATTAATCTAATATAAGAGCCTAGATTTTGAATACCTTTTTTTTTATTGTTGTAGAGTCTAGTTTAAAGAAATTGTAAATTTGTAAATAAGTTAATAAGTGTTACATAATTTTGTTTGATTTTTTATTATTGTTGTAGATCCGTTCAGATATATTCTTAATGCTTAAGATATTGAAATTAATAAAAATAATTTTTATTGCTGGGATTATAAAAATGATTAAAAATATAATAAAAAAATAATCCCAATAAACACAATAGAAATTAAATTGAACAGCAATATCTTAAGTTAGGGAAACCGCTCTCGTTTCCTGTCTATTATGTAGTTTTGGTCGTGTCAACTTTCTATTTGACATATGGACTACAAAATTCTACCGTTAATTTTACATTACTATCCTTACCTCTCAACATATATTTTCTTTATTAGTTTCCCAGTTGAAGGAAGTTCCACATTCATCAAAACGTAATTACGTTGTTATTTAGCTTAGCAATCTTGTGAACCTTAACACTAATCAATTTTGAATGAAATAACATAAACCCTTTTTTTGGACAGACATCGCCTTTCCATACTTAATCAGTCAATAATAACATAAATTAAATAAACAAAGTCACTTACAGTCAACCAATAATAAACGCTTTACAACTTTTATTTTCATAACGTAGGGAAAAAGAATGAAATGGAAGAAATTTCAAGAGCAAACCCGATGATGTGTGTTAAATTTCACGCGTTACATTTGGAGCGGTTTCTTCAACAACAAAAATAACAACAATAACAATAGTAAGAGCAGCTGTTCATCTGGTTGGAGAATATTGCAAGTTCATTATACAAACACCAATCAAACATCGCGGGTTCGGTTCAGTTGAGTATGGGGGACAGGTATGAAAATCCAATTAAAGCCGCGTAAAACGAAGCAACAGATGATGATAATCTTGGATGGAGGGAGGCTCTCTGGATGTGTGATGGAAAACTGCAAGCTCACCGCACTTCTCACTCAATTAGAACAGAAAATTCAAAGGAAACGTGTAAACAAAATAAATACGAAATCAAGCAACAGTCTCAACTTGACTCGGACTCAGCTCAGCTTAACTCATCTCGGCTTTGACTCCTGCCTTGTCGATTCTCGATTTCCCGCCTTGGTCGTTGCGCTTTCCATCTAAAAGGCTTGAGTTGATTTTGAAGTGGCCAACACACGGCAGGCTGGCCAACCAAACCGGGCAACAACAGAGGCACTTGAATCGTTTTTGGCATTCTTCACCTGTCATGCCTGTAGTTTGGTTTCTCTCTCTCTTCCTCACTTGGACTCTTTACTTCGACACTGAGACGTCTCTGACCAACGTCTGTCTGCTCTGCGGCGAAGTGCAATAAGAACGTCTAAAACCTCACACTTCACAACTTTTGCCGAAACATCAAAGTTGACGTACACAATGGCCATTGATGTGATACAACTGAAGTGCAAAGAAAACAAAACACGAAACCGTAGTACTGACTCAAGACCTCGACTCTTGCCTTGCTCTCTGCCCATGTCCATAACCATAACAAGGAGCCCGTCCAGAACTCTGGCTCAAACCCAAGTAACTAACATCGACATCGACAACGGCGTCGTCGTCGTCGTTGCCGTCGTTGCCGTCGTTGGCGGTGGCTTCAACGTTGTCGTCAGCTTCAACAAGCGTAAAATATTCTCAGAATTGCAACAACTTTAGTTCAGGTTCAGCCTTTTGGGCAACATTTTGACAAGCATTGGCCTCGTGCTGTCCCTTGTTCAGGCGCGCCTTTCGGCATTTGGCGCCCAAATTGGGGCGCCAAAGTCCAGCTTAAAACTATTTTGAGAATATTGCATTTTGTGCTATAGTTAAGCAGCAGATGTTTTCTGACTTCATGCAACCCTAGTGTTACTACAGGTATGGTACATAAATAAGTACTTGTATTTAAATTATATTGAAACCCATCGTTATTCAATCAGGCAAACATGATGTCCCTCAGATTAATCGAAATTCATTAAAAATAAATAAAATTTCAAGAATAACGAATATTTGGTAGTTTTTTATAATTTAAGCATTTGAAATGAATGGAAAGAATCTAGAAAATTTTTCGTCTTTAGGTAAAAGTGACAATCAATAACCATGTCCATAATTTAATGAATTTAATCACGATCAATTACAGCCAACAATTGTAGTCAACAAAACACAAGATGGAGAAATCAGTAAGGCCGAAGGTTATTTTGCAGCATTTCCATTGTTTGACTTTTAACATAATTTCCTTATTTTAAGATTACTTTGTGTTAATAATTGAGGAAAAGCATTACGAGCTTTTGTTATTTCGCACCAATTTGTATGCATTATTTAGAAAGACATAATCTTTAATTTTATTTTTTAATGAAATATTTGATGTTTTTTTTATCTCGAAATTCTGGAAAGCTTTTAGCTAAATCAGTAGAAAATAGTATTTTAAGTCAAAACTAAATTTAGAAATTATCAAAAAAAATATGGTGGAGAGAAACGGTAGTGATAGTAAACGTTCGTCCGTAAGAGTTCGACAGCCTTCGTTGCCGCCAAATCTTGACCTGAATTTTATAATCAGTATGCTAGTTAATTGTGAGACTCCTAGCCAGGGCGTAAAACTTCATGAGAATCAGATAAGATATGTGTGCACGGAAGCCAGACCAATATTTCTGAGGGAGAGGACAATGCTGGAGATAAAGCCGCCAGTGAAGATATGCGGCGATGTCCATGGTCAGTTCGAGGATTTATTGCGGATATTGCACGCATCGGGATATCCGCCGAACACCAAGTATCTATTCCTGGGGGATTACGTGGATCGCGGCAGGCTGTCCATTGAAACATTAACCCTTCTCCTCGCCTATAAGGTGCGTTATCCCCAAATGATGTGGCTGCTGCGAGGCAACCACGAAAGCGCCAGCATAAATCGCATCTATGGATTCTACGACGAGTGCAAGCGCCGATATTCCGTGAAATTGTGGCGCTACTTTGTGGACACCTACGACTGTATGCCATTGGCAGCACTGGTCGGTGGCAGGATCTTCTGTGTCCACGGTGGTCTGAGTCCCAGTCTGAAGAGCTTTGAGGATATACTGGCAATTAAACGACCCTGCGAAATACCCGAACAGGGTCTAATCTGCGACCTACTCTGGAGTGATCCGGATGAGAAGGTGCTCGGCTGGGGTGGGAACGATCGCGGCGTGAGTGTTACCTTTGGTGCTGATGTTGTTCGAAACTTTTGCTTTCGCATGGGCATCGATGTCATCTGTCGGGCCCATCAGGTGGTCGAGGACGGCTACGAGTTCTTCGCCCGTCGCCAGCTGGTCACGCTCTTCTCCGCTCCCAACTACTGCGGCATGTTCGACAACGCGGGAGCCATCATGGTGGTCAATGATGATCTGATCGTCAGCTTCGTAATATTGCGGCCGACCCATACGGTGCGACAGGCGGGCAATATCCAGCCACTTTTGGCATTGGGAAAGAATCGTAACTACTAGTCAATACTAAGACTTATGTTCCGGATTAATTATTAAAGTCGTGTAGCTAAATGTGTCTCTATTGTGCTTCAAAATTTTAAGTAAATATTTTATGTACAACTGAAATATCTTTTATTTTAGCGATTATTTTATCATCCTTGGTATATTTGGGCAATCTTTCTTTGGCCTTTTGAAATTATCGAAATGACTCGTCTATATTAGGTCTTATGTATGTCTTGGATTAATTACTAACGTCGTGTAGTTTATTGAGTATCTATTGTTGATTTTAATATTTTTTGTAAATATTTTATATACACTAAAATTGCTTCTTTCTTATTTTTGTGATTTTTCTACATCATCTGTTTATTTGTGGCTTCCTTTCACTAACTTCGAAAGCCCTTTCTAATTGATGACCCCATTCTCAGATGCAGCGCTACTGTTTTCATTTTGTGCAATTACCAAAAACTTCTTCCTGCATTAGAACAACAAGGTTTGGGACATCGGACGATGACTGTGGCGACATCGACAGCACGACGTCTGCACTTAACAATTTGGGAAATGTTGCATGTTTCGTCGTGTGCTGAATGTTGCATAAATAAAGCGCAGATCACACGCAAACAAAGCTGAGTTGATGCTGTAGTTGTAGCTTTGATGCCAATGCTGAATCTGAAGCTGTTGGCCAACGTTGGCAGCGGTTTTAGCTGCTCGCTCGACTGCAGCACACGGACACAGACACGGACGACATCAAAGTGTTGACTTGACATTTTGAACGACATTTTAACCTGTTTAGCCGTTGCGGCCAAGCTAAACCAAACAAGCGTAGCCAGAGCCAAGTCAGCGTGCCATGGCTGTGGCATCGTTCGGTGCCTGTTGTCAAGCCTGAGACTGAGCCATAGTTATAGCCAAAGTAAGAGCCAGAGCTGGGGGCAAATGAAACCAGCGAAGCAAACAACATGCCATGCTGCAATACGACTGACTGCACGTTGTTGAGATACTCTAACTTGGTCACGGAGATTGCAACGAATATGAAAAGCTTATATATCTTATATATCATATATTTAGCTTTTCATTTGACTCCAATTTATCATTTAATTGGACATATTGACTCAAAGGTTCAATTTAAGTATTCCCATTCACAACACACTCTTATTGTTTTCATGTATTTGCCAATGATTACAGATTTATAAGCAAATGTCCTCTTAAATTATATTATTTTTGCTAGTCAATAGTGATGTAACTCCATATTAGGGATCAAGTTTTAAGACAAAATGTGAAAATCGTCAATTTGATTTGTTCACTAAAATATTTCCTAACAATGTACAATAAGGATTATGATAAATATAGTGATGTAAATCCAAAATTTGAAGCGAGTTTAAAAAAATATTAATATTAAAATCGTCAAGGCGAGGATCGTCAAAATGGTCGAATTAAGGTTAGTAAAAGTACTTAGTACTTATTTGTGATCTTCTTTCATTAAAAAAGCATGCATTTCTCTCAGTGTAAATTATTCTATACAACTTTTTTCTTAAGGGCATTTACAGTTCGTGATAATTTGATTCATTTCATAGTTATCGCTGCTTGAATTGCTGCTGCTGTTGATGATGACGCTGATTCGTTTGGGCCGTAATGTTGACTCGACTGGTTGGTTGGCTGGCTGCTTGTTTGAGCTGTTGTTAATTTTCCTAAAATCAAAGCACAAAATTCACAGGAAATGTAAACCCCGTTGTGGCAACAACGACGACAACGGCAATAGCGTCGGTGTTGATGTCCGGCTGCAACCAGAACAAGAACTAAAACTGGAACAGAGTTTAGCCAGAAATTGCATTTGCCTTTGTGTTTACAAAGTCCCACAACGAATATCCATTTGGACGTTTAATGACTCGTTTTACGAGTATGTGTTCATCGGCTTAGCTCAAATTAAAATATTAAAATTTATGAACTTTTAAAATTTTCTGTTATTTCTTCGTATCTTTGGCCCTGCTCTCTTCGTTGTGCAAATGTTTGCGCGCAAATTCGCCTGGTCTTGGCCCTGATTATAGGCCATGAAAGCAAAGAATCTGGCAACGTGCATCTAAGCCACTGCACGCGCTATAGTTGTTGTTGTTGTTCGCTGCTTAAAACGAAACTTAGCCTCGTTCTGTGATGTGGCGTAGATGATAAATAATCCACGCAAAGCCGAAGTCCAAGCCCAAGACGGGATTCGCGCTTGGCCCATTGCTCATCCGGCAGGTGCAAATCGCATGTGACAGCCAGACACTTAACTTTTGTGCGCTGAGTGGCCGAGAGTTGAGACTCGAGTTGAGGCTCGAGTTGAGTCGAGTCGAGTCGAGAGTCGAGAGGGTCCCGCTGTTGCATTTCTGCTAATGCAAACACGTAAGCCAACTTGACCAAGCAGCTCTACCTCCTGAGACAAACAGCCAGCAGGTTCACGTCCAGCTCCAGTCAGTTGTCTGGTCTTCTCTGAACCTCTCTGGTCCTCCCGGGTCTGGTATGGTACACAGTTGCCCCGCGTAGTTCGCTGCCTGGTCATTTTTTATCGCATGTTAATCACAACCTTGTGGAACTTTGTTTGCCTTGTGCTGCTCCTGCTGTTGCCTCTGGTTGGGTCTGAGTCTGGGACTGGGTCTGGGTCTGGGCCAGGCAGTCTTTAAACCCTTTTGTTCAGTGTGCATTTTGTATTTTTTAATGCACTTGCATTGGGGTATAATCACTTTGTTGCCAAGTTAGCCTTGCTTAGCAAAACACCTGTCCAATTTACGGAGATGGAAGAGCTGTGTGCTTTTTTCTAATCCGAACACGTTAGGGATTATTTATTTTTAGAAAATTAATTTTCGATTAGTCTAACCAGAAATGTAAAAACAAGTAACTTGCTAATAATGCTTTATTTACATCTTTTATTTATTAATTTCCCTCTTTCGTTCTATCTTCAGGATAAAGTCTATATCAACAATATAGTCTCATGTGTTAATTCTCTATCTACGTAAGTAAACAAATTACATAGTTTGGATTATTTTTACATGATTAGCTAACTCGTTTAGGTATTTATACGATAGTTTAAATATAATTTTTAGATTGTGCAGTAAGGGCACCGAAACTTCTTTGTCCTGTCCTGTATCTGTCTTTTCTATGAAGGTATGCATATTTTCATCTGGCTGTGGCTCTATTCTAAGGCTCTTGTAGACAACTGAACCTGTGCCTGCCTGGCTAAGTGAATGCAATTAAAATTGACGTTAATCTGCTGGAATTCTGATGTTTTGTCATGTTTGCGCGCTAAAGATGTTATTTTGTTTTGACATGCTCTTGGCCTGGCTCGTTGCCTTGTAACCAGCAGCCTGCAAGCCTGGTTGCCTGGCTGTCCGCTACTCCAGGACAGGGCCAAGTAAACACACAGACGCACACATACACATAACATATAAGCACATTCACAGAGAATGTAAGCAATGAAGAGAAGGCAACGGCAACAAGGAGCTGAAGATGGAGATGGAGCTGGAGCTGGGAGTCTGAGCCAGAGTCAGAGCTGGAGTTGAAGCTGCAGCCACTTGGCCACGTTGTTGTCGTGTACATGTAGATCAATCTATCTAACTAACGCGTTTGGTGTTTGCCTGCTCCATGCTTGTTATTTAAATTGTTATATTATTTGTGGCTTTGGTAAAGCTTGGGAACATGGGAACCTCTAGCTTCTTGGCGTCTTGACTTGTAATGGCTTAACTTTAATCAAATTGTGTCTGGGCAAGCACCGATGCTGGGGTTAGCCGCCCTTTTGAAGCCAGCTTGTAGTATTTTAAAGACTTTGCCATCTATATTTACGAATGCATTTTAAATCAGTTAATAAACGAATTTTCATTGCATTTCTTTCATAACTATTATGATTAATTTTTATTTTATTTTTTATTTTTCATTTCAATATTGATTCATCCGATTTTGTTTTTCTTGGATTTTCTCCAATCTACGCAATAAATGTTGGATCAATTGTAATTTTGAGAAAATTCCCAGGTATGTTATTTCTTAAAATCACTAAAGTATTTACTTGACTTTAAATTAAAATGTATTATAATTTCTTCTAATAAATATTTCTAAATTATACTAGTAAAATTATTTTTTAATCTTATTGAGTTTTCATCGAAAAAAGCTAGTTTCTTCTGCCTGATTTTCCTAATTAAAATAATATTCCATACAATATGCATTATACATTCCACATTGTTAACACATTTGGACCAACTGCAAGTTACACATACATTTCATCCTCCTTCTTTTTTGTTGTGAGCATTGAGAGTATTTGTGTTTGACTGAGCTATAAATCTTAAGCTACTATCTCACAGTACAATACACACTTTTAGCTATTATTACTGCAACATTAAGACACCCAAATGGCCAGCTTTGTTTGTCTGCAGAGATCCTGATCCAGATGCCGGCCATAACTGCCATTAACATTGGCACTTAATTTACTTTTAGCCAAAACAGACCAAACCAAACACACAAATGACGCAGCCAACAGCTATCTTATTATATTTGGTCAACAATGTGCGAGAGCCAATATAAGGAGACCACCACAAAAAAACCAAGAAGAAGTAGGAGATGAAAAAAAAATTCAACAACAATTAAAACCATTTTCGAGCACAAACAAACAGCAGCACATTCCTCGACATCCACGACGTGCTCGTCCTACATTGTGTCCAGTGTCCAAAACCCTCTGTGCTTATTTATTGGCGTCTTGCACATTGTTTGCAATGCCAAAAAAAAAGAAATGTAACGCGAGGGACGGGGCAGGAAAGAAAGGAAAGTAAACCAGGCAAAAAGGCCACGAATAATACAGACACGATAGAAAAGAAAGTAGCTCGGTGTGTGTGGTTGTGTGAATGTAGCGTATATTTTAACAATTTTCAATTTTAGCTTTTGTTCGTTCCTCGCGCAAACAATAATAAAAAATAAAGTAAAATAAAATAAAATAGAAGAAATAACAAATACATTGCCTGAAATGCTGGCCCTCAACAACAAAGAGAACAACTAAATTTAAGTGCCTTCATCTTATCTGCTTGCTGAACGCATCATCCTGGTGGTCCTTTATCCTCTATAGAAAAGTAAAGAACATCATCGTTACTCGACCGTAAATTGACTTTTATTTAATTTGATCACTTGTAACATTTTGTACAATTTTCTTGAACATTTTCTTTAATTTAAAATGCATAACAACTCAATTTGAGAGTCGTTTAAATCGTTTCCGAAATTATTGTGGCGCACACCTCGTCGAGTGCCTGCTAAATATTACGGCTCATAAATTTGTCTAACTCCCCTAGGGGGAAAGGGGTCAGATGAGCTCGAGGGGTCGGTGCTCCACTGCGCAGGCGTAAACGCGATCGGTGTGCTCGCCCTTTCACCAGCGGGCGACACATTGATTATGCAATTGTTGTTGGAAACCCAAAAAAAGAAACCCCATATTATATTTATTTTCAAACGGTAATATTTTGCTTGTATGTGTGTTTGACAGTTTTGGAAAACGGCGGGGGAAATTGATTTCCGGCGTATTCGTTGCATTCGTCGCTCCTCGTTGCGCTCCGTCGCTGTCACCAGGCGCTAATGAGCTGCAGCATTCAGTTGCGTATTGTTGTCGCCGAGAACGAGTATCTGACAGATACTTTCTGTCTGCATGCTTGCCATGATTAAAATGTTTGTTATGCTTCAATGCTGGCGCAGTTTTCCAACAAGAAATGTTTATATTAGCTTCCGTCTGTCCCTCTTCCTAACAAAGACACATCAGTATTTTTCCCGAAGATCGTTGAATTAAATTGTAATTTTTTTAATTAAAGCCACTTTATATTTATTGTTTTCGAACATTAGCTTTCGACAATATTTAATGGACATTTAAATGCGGCACTAAGCGTGAAATTGTTTAATTTCCTGTTCTTAAAGTGGGCGGAATTCGATGATTGTCAAAAATCATGTACATATATATATGTTTTTTTAAAAATTCAGATATAATCAAAAGATTCTTATTCTTATTTTTAAGTACAGAAGAGTCAGATAAAAAAACTACGAGTGTAAAATAAGTTGAGCTTAATTTCGAAACAGAAGAAATATATTTATCATACATTAGCAGTTACAAAGTCTTTTAAAAGTAAGGAATTTTAATATTAATTTTTTTAAAAGCTTAAAGTATTATTTAAATTTAATTTTAAAAAAATTGAGAAAAGTTAAAATATTGTTTCCATTTCATTGAATAATTGTTCCTTGAAAATCTTTTATCTAATTCCACTATAATCACAAAAGTTATTTAAAAAGTTAAATTGAAATAGAATATATGAAAAATATTCTAAAACTTTCTTTTGGCTATACGTTTAGGGTTAAGAACTTTTGTCCTATTGTGTACCTATCTTTTACATAGCTCCCGTTTTGAGTCTTTCTCCCTCATGTTCAACCAGACTGTCAGTTCGTTAGACACAATCATCCATTTGCATACTAAATAGCCCAGTGTCAGATCAAAACAACCAGCCGATACATCAACTCTAACAACGATGTCGTCTTGCCAGTAGCTACTTATAAACGAAGAAAAACTTGACTGCACTTTATCTATTTGTCAGCTTGTTAAGACAGACCCAACATATATACTATATACCTATCTCCCTCCCTGTCTGTGGGCCTGCCATTTCCCAGGCCATTGAAGCATAAAACTTGACATTTGTTTTATAGATCTGGCGCACAGGAAACCAAGTCTTGACTAGCTGACAGACAGATCGCCAGGTATTTTTATAAATATGCCCAAATGCAGCTCTCTCTCTATCTTTATCTCTATCTGGTTCCGTTGTGTTGTCTTCTCTTCTGATATAATTAATCGTGTACAAAAGCGTTCGGCTTAAGTCATCATAATGGCTTCATCAGACTCTCATGAACGAACCTTCATCTGTCAACGGGACGGCCTAACTTGTCGCTAGCTGGATTGGCAGGCTCCTACCAGAATCAGCTCCTAGTATACTAGTGTGTGGAGAGGCCCCAGCGGTGAGTGGAGTGCATTGTGCTCATAAATTACAATTTATTATGACATCATTTTTTACGGATTACCAAACAGCAATGCACTCGATGCCACATGTGCATGTCGATTTGAGGACTTTTGCTTTTCCTATTTCGCCCCGCTCCGCGTTCCCCTCTAGTATTTCTGCTATGCTGCATAAATTTTCATAGCCTGCACACAGACATCGCATTACGAGTATTTCCTTATGGGCCTTGCATTGAATTGTCAGCGCCTCTACCTAGTCATAATTTAGTGCGCATATTCGTGGCATTTGAGACTCGGGGCTGAAAACTGGAGACTGGCGACTTCATCTTCGATTTCTACCCTCATCCTTGGCAGCTTTGTGTGCATCGAACCGCGCGGCCTGTCAGCACTTTCGAGCTGCTATTTTATGCCTTGTATATCAGAAATACATAAGTATAATATTGGCTTTTGGCTTTTGCCTCTGCATTGCTCTCCTTTGCTCTGATTGTCGTTTTCTTTGAACTTCAAGGCCTTTTTCCGCTGGCAGCTGTGCGTACGTACGTTCTGTCCTTACTTTTAATATCATAAAATTTATGATTTATTATGGGCTATTTAGCATGCGTAGAGAGGCGAGTTAATATTCGCGTTCGTTTCGCTCTTTTAACATGTTTTACCTCGAATCGTTTGTTGGTTGCATCCAGAGAATCAAGATTGAACTGTCATCCTACAACTGCAAAGTCATATCAACTTTACTGTCTCAATAATTTAACAAACTTAGGAAGATATCAAAATGTTCTATATAAATATAAGATATAGAGAATCAAGATTGAACTGTCATCCTACAACTGCAATGTCATATCAACTTTACAGTCTCAATTACTTAACAAACTTACGTAGATATTAAAATGTTCTATATCAATATAAGATATAGAGAATCAAGATCTTACTGTCATTCTACAACTGCAATTTCATATCAACTTTACTGTTTCAATTATTTAAAAAACTTAAAAAGATATCAAAATGCTCTATATCAAGCTATCAGATATATACAGATATAGATACAACCATTAATGTATTTGTTACGTGAAATTTCTTTGTTATTTTACTAAATTGTTCTTGACTTTTGGTAGACGCTCTTTAGCCCATTTCAGCTCATTTCTATGATCCAGTAACTTTGTTGGCTTTTAGCCTTTTAGTTGGGCGCCTCTTAAAAAATTAATTAAAATGTGTCTCTGATGCCAAGGCGCAGATTGCCACCAAATGTGGCTCACTGACAAAAATAACTCATTACGCCGTGTCAGGCAAACAACTTTATTACGCTTAAAAACATTTAAAACTCATTTGGAACACGCATAAAACCAAAAAAAGCAAAGACAACCAAAAAAAAAATAAAAAAATAAAACAGATGAAGACCTAAAAGATACACTAAGTACTTGAAGTGCGCGGCAATTAACAAATTTCAAATTGAGATAAAAAAGAATCAAGTTGCTGCTGCTTCTGCCACACACCATGGCTGCCGAGGGGGGCAGTGGTCAGTCAGCTTTATAGCACGATTAAGTTGTTGCGATAACAATTTAATTTATAATGGAATAGCCAAGTGGACCTACAGCAAGGATACAGATAGGCAGTCGTCTAACTAGTCCAGAACATGTCGCAGTATTTAGAGAACAACCTCAGGACACTAATAAATCTCGAGATGCGACCGAGTTTCAGTCTTGAGCTATTTCACAGAATCACATAAAATGCAGTTTTATGATCCCAACTTGGTTTTGTATGGATGTCTGCTTTTCAGACGCTCAAAAAATCAATTGGCTCAAAGACCAAACCCTAAATCTTAACCTTTAGATTGTGGTCATTGATTGTGTGTGCCACACGTAGATTCTAATTTTCTAATGAAAGATAAATGTTTCGCTCTCTACCTTCAGATACATTGACTACGCCGACTTCTAAAAATGTTCACTTGCTGGGGTTCGTTGAATGATCTTCCATCTTCAGAAAGGAAACCCACTGCGCTGCACCTTTTGATTCCTTTTCAATTTTCTTTGGATCTTTTATGTGCATTGTCAGCGTTTTTGATTATAATAAAAATCAAAATCAAAATAAGTTGTAGTCCATTGGCGACAAACTGACTGCAGCCTACTGGGACTGGGGCTATAGAACTGAATTGTTTCCAGGGAAAACATATCTCATAGGAACTACAGTTAGGCAAATCGTTATATCTTCATATCTTGTGGCTGCATCGCGTTTTGTTTTGATTGGTAAGAATTTGTTTTCAAATAATCGTAAAATTCTTTCATTTACGAGTATGCCTTATGCAAGACAGCAATGTTGAGAATAAAAGATTTATTAATGATTTAACGATTTCATTGATATTTATTAATTATTATTTAATTGAGGCATAAATGAGCAGCAATTAAGTGTGGTATTAACGCTTTGGATTTGGACTGCAAGTCGTGTTTTAATGTGAATTTGATAGCCGGTCAGTTTTTCATACAAGTTATGCACTCGAATTATAAAGTATTTTACTTGTCGATCAATATTTGGTGATCTGAAGACTAAGCAGCACAATACTAAAAAACTTTCTTAATTTATGGATAAAGAACTTCAATAGTTTTTTTGTTAAAAGCTGATTATACAGATATACCAAATGCATAAGACATAAAAAATCTTACTTTCTGTTTCTTTATACAATCGATACTATTGGAACAGAATCCAATTTGTTTTAATATTTTAATATTAAATATTTTATAATTTTTCTCATTCGAACACAAAAGTCTATAATTGATTTGGGCGTTGAGTATTTCAACAGTTCTTTCGCACTCTAATAGATTTGCAATACTATACATATCGCAATATTTTGGTATCTATCCCTTGATCGTTTACTGTTAAATATAAGTGAATTTGCGGGTTAAATGTTTAATCCTATCGTTGCCAGCAATTCCCCTGCCTATTCCTATCAATTCATCTATCGATGCAAAAGTGAAATAAGTATTTTTCGAAATGGACAAAGCAAAAATGCAAAAAGGGAAAATGAAAAAAATTTTCAAGCCGATTCAGCCTACCATAAAAGAAATATTAACTTAAAGATACGCTTTATGCAGTGCCAAAGCCAAAATGCGAAAAGCCATAATCAAAGTCCGTCTAAACAGAAACAATACAGACACATCCAGCAACAGCAAATTATAACCACATCCAGTATCCTGTTTACTGATAGCGTAAACTACAATTAAAGAAGAACCTTTTTTAATGCCCAGTTGAAATAACTTGGCCCTGACTTGGCATTTTTGTGTGCGAAAAAAATGTGGGGAGATGCGTATTAAATGATAAGCTGCGGAGTGAAACACGCGCCTCACCAATCACCGCAGACAAAGTTGCAAGTAGATAATTGCAACCTGCTAGCATTTTGCTATGATTTAAAACAGTCCGAAGCAACAGCTAGAAATGAATCCACGTGCAAATTGTGCGCCAGCAGCCGTAATTATTTTCCCATTTGATTTATGCCATCAAAAGTGGCAAAGGGGCATGGGAGCGTCGAAGCACAAACAAAATCCACAATACCAAAGCGGAGCCAACGCATTTCCGAATCACTGGCCATATGAGCTGAAGTTAAAGCCGAAGCCGAAGTCGAATCCGATGCAGAATCTATGCACAGCAGAGGATGATGCGGATGCTGAGCCGAGTTACGAATTCCACTCGAAAGCTAAAGCTGAAGCTGCTGCTGATGCTGAAGTCAGCCTGGCGTGGCGCTGTGGCAGCTAGCCGGCGGTCAAAAAATTACCACACGTTGCCACACTTTGAAACTGAAGCCTGGATGTTGCCAACGTTTCTTCTTCCTTCCTTCTGTTCTGTTCTACTCTGTTCTGTTCTGCTGCGTGAGAAACACACCTGCCCCGGCCGTCGCGTCGTCTCAGTCAGACACTCGACCTGTATCTGTATCTCTGAGTTGCGTTTTGTATGCGGCTTGCCTTTGGGCAATGTTTACACACGCATCGCTGCCGTCGAGGATGTAGCTGGCTTTCTGCCCTCCTTCATCCTCTCTTTATCCTCACATCTCTTCGCTGTTTGCCCATTCGGTTTTGAATTTTTACGCTAACCTGCGCTTTTTGCCGCTGACTTGCGTTCCGCAACGGGTTACACAAGATATATGTACATTTCCACATGAAGATGGCACAAAAAAGACTTCCCGACGCGCCTCGCTTGACTTACCTAATGCCACTTGACACCCATTATGGGCAGGATAGCCTCTGAAATCTCAGTCAAGCTTAGCTACAAACTTGACTTTAAGCGACACCTTGACCTGCGTCACTGATTTCATTAAATACAATTAAGTCAAAGTTTTAATAAATCATTTAAGCCAACAAGTGTGAAAAAATATATTTAGATTAATACAATTATTAATTGAGTTCGTTAACAATTTAACTTTTTTTATATGAGATATCTTTTTGTAGAGATATCTTAACCAAACTTGCAGATTGTGATTTTAATTTTTTCTTATACGTCGTGTCCAAAATTGGTTCATATTTAGCATTACTGTAAAATGTTATAACAAAATGCGTTAAATTAAATAAATACTTGGTTTTTATTTTGCGACTATAACCGTATTTTATTAAATTTGAACACTTTGTTTTTTCTGAAATTTTTGACCTTTTTCATTTTTCATGTTTATGCGTCATTTAAAATACCAATTTTTTGTCAGTTTTCATTTAAGAAATGTTTGGTCATATATAGACCCATATGACCAAACATTTCTTTCTTCTTTGGTATTTTCTTAGTGTCGTCTATATCTCCAACATTTAAATTCTTATTTATTTCTGATTATCTATTAAATATTTGCATATCTGAAACCGGAAAAGTCAAATCACAAACAGATGATTATTTACACGGGCGATTCTCAGGCAGATCCTGGAATGCCCCTTACATCCGTTCGATGACCGTGGAGTTGTTGTAATTGCTTTGCTCATTTAATATCGCGCACATAATTTATGCAAAATTATCAATGAGATTTGTTTAGACAAAACGCAAAACAGTCGTTGACGGCTTAACGAACGTGTGGCAGGGGCAACAGGCAACAGGAAAAGCCAGAGATTTGTTTATGCATTGCAAATTGAATACCCCGAGACGGTCAGGCAACTGAGCTGCATGCCAAAAATAGCCAAGAAAAAACAATAAAAAAAAAGAAAAGAAAAGAAAACTGACATGAAGCAAATATAATCTATGAGATACGCGTATCGCATTTGAGTTATCTGAACGCAGAGCAAAAACAAATCATGAGCCAGACTCGGCCTCAGTCTCAGTCTCAGTCTTAGTCCAAGAGGCAGGCAACATTGCAACTGCAACTTGATATGCCAGTCTTGGTCGCTGGCTCTTCGTCTTGGTCATCGTCATCATCGTGATAAATGCCGCCTGATAAATGCGTGTCGCAGTCGGGCACAGACAATGCGGAGACACATGTTTGCATAAGGTATTTTTTATTTTTTGCATACGGATCGACGGTCAGATGGACGCGGAAAGGATCGTCGTTCTGGATGGCGTATCCAAGCAGCGAGTGACTGGACATGGACACATGTAACATTCAAGTATTCACAGCTAACTGAGCACTCGAGATAGATATGAGTGCATTGCGTGATCAGTCTTAAGCTCAGCCTCATCATTTCGCTGTCTGTGGTCTGGTCTATAGCAAATCTATCTCAAAGATTGATTATAATCGGTAGTCAAGTGTCCAGGTTTTGAGACTGCTGCCGGCTATTTATGACCCAAGCCAAGCAAATTATAATTTATGAAGTCTACGGTATCAACTTGCACTTTGCGTGCTTACGGTTACCAGAGCCAGACTGAGTGTTGGGCCTATCTTTATATTGTTTATCGTTTCGTATTTTGTTTTGTAAATTCATCTCACAGATACACATAGTTTTCGGTGCCACATGCTGGCTTCACATGGCACTGCATCATCAACAATTTCATATTTTGACAGCACGTTAACGTCATTTATTAATTGAATCCAATGTTAATATGCCCCCAAAGACATTCTCCAGCTTTTGTTTTCTGTTAGTTTCTCTCTCTTTCTCATCTCAGTTAAGTGTAATTATATGGCGCACTCCTGTGGTCAACTTATAGTTTCGTTGGAAAAACAAGATCTTTGACTGGCGCCGGAGTTTTTCATTTCGTTGGAATTGCCCAAGGCTTGAACTTAATTTTTTTGGGTTACCAACTTGCCAAGTGGTGGTAAAAGGCATGTTGTGCGGCCTAATCGTTTCGAAATCTAAGTTTCTAATTTCCTCGCGAGTATCTTCAATTTCACACTGAAATTATCAGTTGGAGCATCAGGTGTAGGCTCCATTCCTCAAGACTGTGTGTGTACCTCGAGATTTTCTTATGAGTCACAGTTCAACGGAAAACAAAAGTGTGGGCTGGCCATGTCTTTAGAGATGCCGGAACTTTAAGAGAAGAAAGTGAGTTCTTCAAGCTGCCAAAGATGAATTAAGCATCTAGATCTCAAAGTCTTGGATATGTAAAGTGGTTTCTTTTAAGATAGATTTTGGACAAGTATCGATTTCAAGGCATGGACAAGTTGTAAAAGAAGAGTTATCGTCTTCCATTTAAATGATAAGCATTGCTTAAATAAAGAAAGAAATAAAAGAAAGATATATATTGGAAACCAGATGAATAATAAAAGCAAAAACAAATTCAACAATTGCAATACGATATTCGAGGGGAAGTGTATTTAAAATTGTATATTTATAAAACAAAGCGTTTAAAACCAATTGATTGCACTATACTGAACAAATGAATACAATTCCATTTGACAAAATAATCTTGACTTATATTAAGTTAAATTTGTCATAGCTAAATAAATCTGTTCCAGTTTGCAAGAGTCTGTGCCCATTCTTCAGGTTTTCATGTGTAGCGGACGCTTTTGATATCTGCCCATCATAATTCTGTAAAGTATTCAGGGCTTACCATAAGTACTGAAAGTCTGCTTACCTTTTGATGGCTTCTGTGATCTCTTTCCAAGTGCCACACACTTGATGACGCTTTCAGTTCCCACCCTGCGATGCATTAGCAAAGCTCAACTCAACACAAGCAACTTGAATGGGTAGAAATGGGTAAAAAAGGCAGAGAGAAATATTACGAGTCAGCAAACGGTCAGCTACCTTAAAGTAATCACAGACAGACGGTGATACGGACAGAGGGACGGAGGGATATACTGAGATGTGAGATGTACTGAGAGGTAGTGAGATGTATGGGCAAGGTATTTACTTACTTTTCATGCCATCGATTTAAACTTAACCTTTACTAGGGGGTCGGGGGTAGGGGGTAGGCATACGCAGTCTGAGCCCCATTGTGTACCGAGGCGAGGAGGTCTTTGGTCCATTGTGTACTCACTTCCGTTGCTGCTTTTTGCTTTTTGTTGTTGTCAGCCTCCCTCCGTCACCGTCTTCGTCGCTTCTCGTCTCGTCTCGTTCGTTGCATTTAACGCTCATTTTTTGATTCATTATTTATTGTGATTTCTCTAAAAACGAGTAGCACCAGAGGACGACTTTAAAGCGGAGGTAACAAGAAAGAAAGAAAAAAAGTGTGAAGAGAAAATAGTAGGAAAATAAGAAGTAGTAAGTACAATGCCAGTACAATGGAACAATGAGTCTTTTTCCGGTTGCCAGGCAATGGAAACGAATCGAAACTATTCTACTCGTATAGTTACCATTCTAAATGGCCTTTGCACATTTGGAATATGATTAATTGCGAGTCAATTGATATTTTATTGGATTGAAGACAATGTGCCATAGGAAATGAGCACAGCAGAAGTGCGGAAGTTGCATTTAACATGGTCCATAGAGGTAACACCGACACCGGAACTGTCTACGACTCCGTAGGATTCGAACTGGGCTTGTTAAAATGTTTGCCTAAATGCTGACAAATGGGCTTGGAAGAAGTCGGCAGCTGAAATTTGTTCAAAGTCGCCGCCCGATGTGGCCAAGTCGTCGTCGCGACGAGCAAACAAAGATTTTCTTCATTTTATTTGTTAGCCTTAACCCGTTGCAAATAACAAGTTTCTTGTTAAGACAACGGCTCTAATAAACCAACAACAACATGGCAACGACTCATGGCGCATGCGCAGCCAGCTGCAATGATATAGATACCCTGACGAGAAGAAGTCTGCCAAATGGGTAGATCACTCACAATATCATCTCAATTTCAGAGACAATATTATTAAAAATCCGCGAATATTGGATGGGGTATTTTTTAAAATTTAATTGAAGCTATAAAAGATAATTAAATTAAATATATCACTGTTAAGGTTTACATATGTTCTATATGTTTTATTTGGATCTTTAAGATGTAAATCTAAGATCTAAATCTTTAAGATGCAAATCTAAGATCTAATTTTAAGATATTTATTTAAATAATGACTCTTAGCTGAATAAATTAATAATTATAAACAAAAAAGTACCGATTATCTGGTAATATTTATTGCACTTATGGAAAAATTTACCCAATGCAATTTATATTATATCATATTTAAATGTTAAAATATTTGTAAGTTCATACTTAATATTAAATATCTTTAGGGATTATTTTTAAGCATTTACAAATTAAAAAGTACACATATCTTATATCTTTATTTGAAGTTCAAATTTAAAGACTGAAAATTCATTACGGAAATATGCAGGGTATTTTACAGTCGAGGCAAGTTCTTTTAAGCTGACTATTTGGATGGATGGCTGGTCACTTTAAGCGTTCCCATAAGTTACCTAGCCCTTCGTTTTTGTTTGCCCAAAGTGCCTCGTTTTTGGTTGTTGTTTGTCAGTTGTTTTTTACTTGGCTTGGCTGCATCTGCATTTTAAGTCATTGTCTGTGCATTATTTGCATTTATGCTTTGTAGAATGCAACGGTAGTTGTGTTTTACCTAATTACACACGGCTCCCCCAAAATCTCTCTAATTGTTTAAGTGCTTTTAGCATTTTACTGAACAATTTTCATATGCAACGAAAACAAACATTTCCAGTTATTGTTTAGTTGCGATTACCTCTTTCGTGTTGCCACAAAGAAACTTGCGTCAAATGTTGTTAAAATTTATTGCCAAGAAATTCTCACACATTGTCGCAAATTGAAAGTCCCGTCAAACTGACGGTGCCTCTTACCACACTTGCAACGAACAGCGAGGTGCCCATAGTGCTTGACGCTACGTATGTGTAACGTGAGACCCCAAAAACAAATACTTATCGTACACCTGCTGCAGCTATTTGTGACATTAGATTTCGATCTAGTACCGCTGCTATGACATTGTAGTACTTTGCTTCATTTCTGGTTTTAATTCTTTTTTCCTATTTTGTTTTGTGTGTGCACCACGGAAATTGTGCAAAGTTTTATGTAGCGAGTTGTAATTAGTTATGAGACAATATTGTTTCCTATGTGGCAAGTGGCAACCTGCAGTTGTCATTAAGACATAATTGGTGCAACCTTTATTAGAATTCTCTGGTGGTCTACTTTACATTCGAAATTTAAGTAGAAACTTTCGAAAATAACATGTAATTGTTTGAATTTTGTTGTTCAAGCTGTCGAAAGAAAATTTAAAATAGGGGACCTTTAATTTGTCCTTAAACTATTTTTTTAGAAAGTTTCCCAAAGAATAAAGAAAACAAACTTATTCCTATTGCGAATAGGTATCACATAATATTTATATTGCATATAAATTATTGTTTTCAATCATACAAATATTTATAACAAATATTCAAGGTTTCAAAATTTCCATTTTATATTTTGTTCCGCAAAATGCGAATTGAATATGTAAATGGATTGAAAGTGTTTGATTTATAAATAGAAGAAGATTTACATGTTCATAGATGAAGTGACAATGCTATTAACATGTTTAGTTTTATATCCAACTCTTAGACTACTTTTTGTAATATTTATTGCACTGGAAGATGCATCAACTTCTCTGGCCATAAACGAAATAAATTACTATAAGCTTTCTGTTGGTAGCCACAGAGCTGGCAAAGATTGCGGACGGCACACAAAAATAATTATTGGTCAGAGTGGAGTTGGAGTGATGAAACAGGATGAAATAGGACATGTCAAATGTATACTTAGATACATTTGTACATGCAACAAACTACAGAGATTTTCATAGCATAGACACGCAGCCATCCAACCAATATTTGGCATACTTTTACAAATATTCAGAGATGGGAAAAATATGCAAGTTATGCAGCCGGGCAAATACCAACGAAACCCCCCAAAAAGCACACACCGCAGCCCAGCAACTCGTTCGGCATGTCGGCACAAAGTTATGGCCATTTATAGTTGATTTTCTTGTTGTCACTGTTGTTGTGCGTACTTTGTAAGTATGTGTGTATGTGTGTTTGTAAATAGTTTAACGGTCTGTGTATACAAAGTATTTTTCTCTATTTCACGTATCTGCATCTGTGTATCTGTATCTGAGTATCTGTATCTCTGCAGTCCCGCTCTGGGTTATAACTCAAAAATACATCGAACAAACCAATGGACAGGCATGTCCCAAGTATCATATGACACTATAAATAACTATTCGCTATTCCCATGCCAAGTACATGTCTGTATGTGTGTGTGTATGTGAAGATACATTTACTAGTACTTATGCCGAAAAAAGGTTTTCAGCACTTGAATATTTAACACTTTACAAAAGAGTCGCAGCAACTTTTGAAGTTGTCTTCGATAACCAGACATAGAACTCATTGCGTCAAGTGTGTCCTCTGTATCCATAAGATACTACGACAACTGCGGCTGGCATATCAATTACCAGAGGGGCATTTTTGCCTTTAAGGGCATATATTCAAATAAACCACACTAAAATGCTGTCCTCTTCACCTTTAATGATGCTCAAGTTGATTTGTGTGTTGATTTTCTAATGAAGTTTTGGTGCTCTGAGCCTCCAACGTGTGTGTTACGTCTTAACTGTGTCAAGTACTTGAGACTTGAGTCAACTCCAATTCGCGAAATGATGCAGATACATATAACTAAATAGAAGTTAGAATTTGCCAACTACTTAGTGCTTTATGGTTTTGGCCACAAAACTCGCAGCATTTTAGCCGTGTTTATGTTGATGGCAGCCTGGCCTCAACTGTGCCGCGTGTTGCAATTGCAACACGGCCAAGAGTCGGGAGGCCTCAGATAACCGAGTGAGTTCCTTTGAGTGACTTTGACTTGACTCGTTCTCGCACTCACTCTTGCTCTCTTTCACTCTCTCAGTTGGCAACTCAAAACCAGTTTTGCTCTCAGCTGCGTTATCTGAGCTCTCAGTTGCACCACTTTGTCTCTTGTTTATGCTCTCTCATTATCTCGTTCTCTCTCACAATGCAAGGCCGCGTCGTGGATTATTTACGGCTGCCTGCAGCTGTCGGGAGCTGGAAACAATCGGACCGAGGTATCGTCAATGGGCTACGAGCTCTGTTAAATCAGTGTAGTTCGTTGCCTCGTCGTGTTCGGTTGTCCACTAGCCAAGCACCGACTGTGTCTCTCAGTTTGGGCCACTTAGCCACATCGAAAAGAACGTAAACAGCAAACGAAGTGTGACAACAACTTGAAGCGTGCAGCAAAGCGAGCCACTGGATTATCGCGCACGAATTTCAAACTAAACCACAAATCAAATATCACACAACAAACACACATCATTCAACAAAAACGAAAAGAAATATTTTCAGTTAAAAAACACGCAAAATATTATGAATTGGCTAAATAAAAATTACTAGCTGCATGTGATAATTTTCAGTTTTAAAACAAATTTACTCAAAGTGCAGTGAAATAATTGGCTAAAAAGCAAAATAAACATCAAATTTGTTTACACAAAACACCAAACCAATTTTCATTTTATTTTTATAATTTGAAAAACAAGAACGAGTTGCTGCCTTCAACAAATTGTTGCTCTGCAAATTCCAAAGACATAAGGTAAGTTGAGTGTGCACAGATTAAAAGTGACAAAAGTTGCAATACATCAAATTTTAAATTGTTGAATATAATAATTGTAAATATTGCTAAGAAAGCAAACAAATAAATAAAAGTAAAAAATATATAACACATCATAATCCATGAACAATTAATTTAAAGTACTTCATAAAATACTAAATTTGAAATCTGAAATATTTCATTAAATAACTATTGTTAATATAAATTGAAAACATTTAGTTAATTAACTAAAAAGTTTTATCCAAATTGAAAAGAAATAAAGTTCTCTTTCAGAGAAAATTAAACATTCTGTTAACATTATTATATCGAGCTGCTTTATGGCAAAATATAAATAAAATCAACATAAAAATCTATAAATAAGCCAAATATTTTTTGGTTGAAATAAATTAAAGATGCAACCAAACAAAATGCATAAAAATAACTCGAAAATGACAAAACACAGCTAATCGTGGGGTTTTTATTTTTGTCTCTTTCTCCCTAGCATTATGGACAACTAAAAGCAGGCAACACACACAAACACTCATACACTCGTAATAACCGCATAAAGTAAATCGACCCCAGAAGGCGATTGTAGACAACAACAACTGAAAAAGAAGTATAAGCAAAAACACAAAAGCAACAAAATGCAACAACTCCAACAGTTGATCTGCATCTGCAGCTGCATCTTGATCAGCATCTGTGTGAGCCAAATAAACGCTCTGGCTAATTGCCCGCCCGGCTGCCAGTGCGATGATAACACTCTGGTGGTGCAGTGCGGCGAGGGGCAGCTGGACGTGCTGCCCATTGCACTGAATCCCTCGATCCAGCGACTGGTCATCAAGAGCAACAAGATCAAGACCATCGATTCGTCGATTCAATTTTATGCGGAATTGACGTTCCTGGATCTGTCGCAGAACCATTTGATGACCATCCCTCAGCGCACATTTGCCTACCAGAAGAAGCTGCAGGAGGTGCATCTGAACCACAACAAAATTGGCCAGATTAGCAACAAGACCTTCATCGGTCTGTCCGCAGTGACCGTGTTGAATCTGCGTGGAAATCTCATCTCGGAACTGCACCAAGGCACGTTTTTGCCTCTTCTCAAGATCGAGGAGCTGAATTTGGGCGAGAATCGCATTGGCTTCTTGGATCCCAAGGCCTTTGACAGCCTGAAACAGCTGCGCATTCTGTACCTGGATGACAATGCGCTGACATCCGTTCCAGATCCCGTCATATTCCAGGCCATGCCCAGTCTGGCTGAACTGTTCCTGGGCATGAACTCGTTGATGACCATCCAATCGGGTGCTTTCCAGGATCTCAAGGGCCTGACACGCCTGGAGCTGAAGGGCGCCAGCCTGCAGAACATCTCGCATGACAGTTTCCTGGGTCTGGAGGAGCTGCGAGTCTTGGATCTGTCCGACAATCGCCTGGCACGCATTCCCTCCGTGGGCCTCAGCCACTTGGTGCGTCTGGAGCAACTTTCGCTGGGCCAAAACGACTTCGAAGTGATCAGCGAGGGCGCCTTTGTGGGCCTGAAGCAATTGAAGAGCCTGGACATCAATGGCGCCCTGAAACTGAAGCGCGTCATGACTGGTGCCTTTGCAGCCAACGGCAACTTGGAGTATCTGAATTTGTCCTCCAACAAAATGCTTGTGGAGGTGCAGGAGGGAGCACTCAGTGGACTGCCACATCTGCGTCATGTCTTACTTAAGGCAAACGCACTGACCTCGCTGGCCGAGGGTCTGTTTCCCTGGAAGGATCTGACCACACTGGACTTGTCCGAGAATCCTTTGGCCTGCGATTGTCGTGTGATGTGGCTGCGTAACCTGCTGATTGCCAAGAATGCCACGCAGGAGGATCAGTTGACGGATCTGCTCTGCGAATTCCCCGAACGCCTGCGAGGAGAGGCATTGAAGCACCTGAATCCCACACTGATGGGCTGCACCCACACCGATCCCCGCAAGCAGGCACTGATCGGTGCTCTCCTCGTCGGCTCTGCGGCGACGATCACGGCCTTGGCTTTGGTCTTGTACCGCTGCCGTCACAAGATCCGCGAGTATCTCAAAGGGGGATTGTGGGGCAACTCGGCGTTGGGTCGCAAGGAGCGCGAATATCAAAAGACCTTCTGCGATGAGGACTACATGTCGCGACTGCAGCATCATCCCTGCTCCTTGGGCATCCACTCGACGTTCCCCAACACCTACACGGCGCCACATCAGGGCACTGCCGCCGCCCATCATCACTACGGCATGTGCCCCATGCCCATCAACGACTTGAACGCCGTCGACGGTCAGCACAAGTTTCAGCAGTTGCAGGTGCCCATGTCGGCCACGTTGATGCACGAGAAGAAGCTGAACAACAACAAGAGCTTGGCGGGCAGCATCGACGACAGCGCCAGCTTCGTGTTGCACATGAAGACGGCAACAATGGGCCGTGAACAGCAGCAACAGCAGCAGTCACAACAACAGCAACAACAACAGCAACAGCAGCAGAATCCACAACATCCACAGCAATCGAAGCTCAATCATTATACGAAGCCGCAGTTTCTGTCTGCCACAGCAACTGTTGCCGACTCCTGCTACTCGTACGCGGATGTGCCCATGGTGCATGCCCCACAGCAGCTGCGCATCACCCACGAGCACTTCAAGCAACGCGAGCGCGAGCCACGCGACTTTGACAACGACGCGACTAGCGAAATCATCGACCCCAATTACATCTACAGCAACGCCCATTACTCACTGCCGCTGGAGCAGATGGGCCGGAGCAAGACGCCGACTCCACCGCCGCTGCCACCAGCGTTGCCACTGCGCAACGGGCTCTGTGCCACCACTGGACGTCGATCCTTCCAGCACAAGCCGACGCACAACAACAACACGAGCACGATGCGCCAGTTCACGCACTGATCTCCGGATCTGCATTATCGTCGCAGGCAGCTGAGCATCTACGCTTAGTCCGTCGTGTCGTTGTCAACTGTGATGCCAAACTCGCCCCTGCCCCTCCACCTCCTCCCTCGCACCCAGCACAAAATATGAGAAAAATGTAGTAGTGAAGCACAGAAATCAAGTTTACACGTGTCAGGACTCACGATCAACTTTCAACTCACAGAGTTTTCCTATTTAACTATAAAACTCCCATTGATTATATGAAATTCCAATAGTCTTAATACCATAGAAATTTATGGATTAGTTTTATAACTGACAACTGGCAGGTGCGAACCAGACTTAACGCTGCGTTCACACCTCTCAGTTGTCTCAGCGGATTATCCAAGACATTTTTGTAGTATGCTATGAAAAATATTTGAATTTCATAAAACTAGCATGTGACACGTGTGAACATAGACACTTATATTGTAGTTCGTGATAAGTAAAACTGAATAAGCAAAAACTCTATTGTTCTGTACATAAGCACCAAAACTCAATGCGATCTCTAGCACATGACTACTTACTGTCTTTCTACTACCAATTTTTCATTAGATTCAAACTTTGTATTTATATAGATTGTAAGGCTTAGTATTAGGTCATATTAATTGTACATTTTAATTAAAAAAGAAACAAAGCACTGAGAGTCACTTGTAAGTTTAATTTAAATTATTACAACTATTGTTAAAGCAACATCCAAGCATCATGCAACAAAAAACATGAAACCTATTTGTAAGCGACTATGTATTTATTAGTTAGTGAAACAATTTATTCAAATTTAAGCAAATATCGTAAAAAATATATGCAAAAGAAAACTACTTTGAAAACTGAAAACAAAAACATCAACTATTCTCGATTTATTTCAATTTTTTTCTGTTGCTCTCTTGTTCAAATGATGAGCTTGCAACTTTCTGCCTAGTTTACCATGACTGTGTGTTGCAAGCTCCGGTGGCAGGTGGCAGCTGCACACTGGGGAAAAAGGGGTTGAATACGTGTGTAGTGCAACGCATTGAATTGAAAATTATGCACGCACACAAAGAGCCACAATTGCGCACTCTCTCGTTCTCGCTCTCTCTCTCTCTCTCTCTCTCTCTCTTTATATGCCAACTATAGATAGTATCTGTTAGATACACGGCAGCACTTGCTGCAGTGCCACGCTTCGCTTGGCGGCTGGCGCACAACTCTGCAAAAGTTTCGTCGCATGTTCCTATTGAATAATAGCGCATTAATTTTACTTTTTCTCAACTGGCTTTTAATTAAATTGAAAGTTAAAAGTTGCGTACATTTTTTGAAACTCATTTTATTATCCAGTTGAAAAGGGAAAATGTTGTAAAGGTCGCCGCACACAAAGCCAAAAGCAAATTGACACACACGACAAAAAGGTAGTACAAAAGTTAACTAAAGTGCATATGCAAAAATAACTATGAGTTACAGATATATATAAACATATAGTGTACATTTGTCTGTTTATGCTCGTAGCATAATTAAAGTTACTTTTTCTCGGTATGAGAAATCACAACAGACAAGAGATTTCTGAGAAGTTTACATTGTGCAGTGACAAGTTCTTATTTCTGTGTTCTTACTTAAGAACAGAAATAAGTTTTTTAAATTTGGACCAAACAGTAATGAAGTTATTATTGTTAAAATGTTCTTTTAATTGCATCGTAATAATAAATATATATAAATAATATTCTGCTACTCGTATTACATTTTATTACTTATTTGTTTTTGAAAAACTATTCTGAAACACCGTTAAAATTACAAAAGGACTACATTTTCAAATATTAAACTCGTAATATAATTTTCTGCCTCATAAACCCAATAATTAGAAACAATTGTACAAAACTGGAAGCTGATATTGATTACCTTGGGAAAGTAAACGTACTGAAAATGTAAGAAAATCTGCCTTTCTCCTATAGACACAATGATATTGACCATAATGGGACGAATTTAGGTAGCTCACGCCTCGATCTTGGTCTCCCTATCGCTTGGGTAAGATAGACAGGAAAGATCCAAAAGAAAAACAAACTATTATTGTTGTTGGGAGGATAGAACTGCAACCCAATCCGTCGTAAATAACATTTGTATGACCAAGGCATAAAAATTCGCATTAAAATCACAAACAGTTGCAATTGTATCTGGCTGTCTTACCTTGCTTGTGCCTCTTTACCTTCTAATCTCTTATAACATTTCCATTAATACGCAGCGGTAGTCACCCTGTTTTGTCCAGCCAACCTCCTCTCAATGCCAATGCCAATGATGAGAAATTAATGTGCGTACACAATTTCACATTTCACAGATACCAAACGTAGGGCACAATCCCAGACCCAGTCCCAGAGCTCAGAGCCCAATATCCGAGCACTGGCACAAACACAGCATGAGCCTGAGCAAGAGCGTCACGGCCGCGCTGCTCAGCGGGACAAAGTGCCAACCATTGTTGGGAAATTTCATGGCGCTCCGCACGGGGTCTACAGAGTCATCGTTGTGCGATCATTGTAAGGTGTAACAAAAAAACCAAAGATAGAATTTTGTCAAATGAAAACGGTCGTTTGAGCGAACAGTTTATGGGCTGTTGCCGTTGCCGTTGCAGTTGCCATAGCCCAACTGCAGTGCTCTTGCGGCTTTGCGTTTTCACGCCCCTCCCTAAATACGAATACGAGCATCGGAATTACCTGTTACAAGCAGAAAAACATAGCGATCCGGAACTGATCTTTATGCAGACGACACCTAGATAAAAGTCGGGGAAAAAATATATAGTATATACAATCATTAAGTCATTACGAATACATTTTAAACTTGCCAATTTAAACAATAAAATCTTTAAGGTAATTTTAATACTTTACCTGATTTTTTGCAACTTTAATCAATTATTAAAATCTGAAAAATGGGTTCTTTGTTATTTAAAAAAAAAATAAAATATATTTCTGAATTGAATTTTTGTTGGTTAGTTAAACATGTCGAATTAACAATTCAAATCTGATGGGATTTCTTCTCATGACATTCTTATATAAGACAAATTTACATCTTAACAAAAGAATTCAAAGCATTATTTACATTATAATGTATTGTCTGCATTAATAGTTATAAAACAAGAACGTTTGAATACAAAGTATCTTATTAAAGAGATTGGCATACAGACAGATGGCCATGCTGATACTTCTTTAGGAGTATTAAAATATTACTCATTTCGAAGTTTCTATCTTCTAAATTTGAAATGTAATTTTGCTAATTTCTATATTATTATATATTCTACATATTTATATATATAACTTCAATATTAAATTTTGATCTCCATTTTTAAATGAATTGAGTTCTCATTAAGTACACTGACCCCGCCCATCTAGGCCTGGCCCGAAAATACTACCAACACCTCTGTCAAATTGAAGTAATTTCCATTTCTTTTGCTGCTTTCAACTGAAGTTCGACCTTAAAAAGAAAGAAAGAAACTTTGGAGATCTTTCAGCGGTTGTGTCAAGACGCCCCCTAAGAACTGAAAACTAAAAACTACTACACAGCTTGCCCCAAATCGTGGCACGTTCAACTTAATTGCCCTCAAAGCTTTTGTATAGTGTCTTACCGATAGATAACAACGGCTGATAAATAGCGCGTCAAATCGAAAGCGCTCAGCTGCTCCGCGTTAGCCTGCCCATAAACAGAATTGTGAAATGCTTTAATTCCTGAAGTGCCTTTAATGAGCATTTTCAACATGGTCATCATACAATCAGCATCAACAGCAGAAGCAGCAGCAGCAGCACAGCATGTTCCATATACTCGAAGCGCATTACAATGGCTCCAATATTTGGACCATGGCTCGTCATAATTACTGCCTTGAGCATACTTTTCTTTCGGCCTGTACTCGGTACAAGTATTCTGACTGTCTGTCTGCCTGCGTTTGTCGGAATGGCTCCGACAAAAGCCAAAGCCTCGAAAACAATCTGTAGATGTATCGGCTTCATATCTGAGCATCTGGCGTTGTCTGAGCTCTGAGCTCTGAGCTTTGGGGAATTAATGATTACGCTCTCGTAATGTTGGTCCACGGGGCCGTGGCCGGTTTTGTGGCTTGATCCAGTAACCCTTTAATGCAAACACTGGCCAAATTCTCAGTGCCAGTTCCAATTCCCCGTAACTGAAACTTGCTCGGTAGCTCTTTCATTCGACTGACTGGTCATGGGCATGGGCAGGGCTCTGGTCTCATGAAAGGAAATTGTAATGATCGAAATCAAAATGTTTTCGTTACTTTAGCTCCTAATGAAGCTTGAATAGTGCGAATGACTCCACACAGTTGGCCGTTGGCCCCTCGGGGGCGAGACAATCGCACCACGCGCCTTTTAATCGAAATTTGATGATGAATTCTCGGCTCAGCTCAACTCAACTCAACTCGATTTGAAGTTAAATTGCTTCAACTGGGCTGGATTCTTGAAATGCTACTTTAAGCACCGAAACTCAACCACTTTTATTGTTGGCCATTTGAGGCTTTGCCTTGCCGCTATTTACCTTTGTTATTTATTTATTGTTATTATAGTACATGTCTCAACTTGTGTTCTGATTTTTTTACTTTTTCTTTTCATTTTTTCCTCTCTTGATCGACTTTTTAAGTGTATAAATAGGCTTGGGGCTTGGTTACTTATTTCAGACCTTAACCGCCAAATGATTTGCTTGAAATTGTTATTTATTATCTTAGATTTCTGAACCGTTTTGTTGATCATATTTTTCTGAATTGCATTTTATTTGACTCTACTACTATCATTTGACTCGTCAACTACATGCAAATTATATTTCATTGTAAATGAGATTAAAAAAGTATGTTTTGTATATCTTGTTCAACTTATATGTATATGTCTGGGCTAACACTTTTTTATTTCTTTTTTATTTCAGTAGAATAAGAATGTTCCCGACCTTTAATCTTTTGGTTTTCGATTTATTGGCTTTTCAGATATAATTATTCAATTTTTGCATAAAGTTCGCTTTTAAGTTTGCACACATTTCACAGTGACCTTATGACCTTTATTTGCAAAGCTATTCTACTTTGTTCGCCCCAGACCAGCTTTAACTTTTATTACAGCACACTCACTTCAAAAAGAATTATTTTTCCAGCCACTTTCGCGCAGACAACAACAACAAAATAGCTGCACACTTATAAATGCAATTTTCTGATAAAAAAAATAAAATAAAAACTGTGCAACACTTTTAATTAAATAATTATTATAATTGTTGGTGTAGTTTAAGAAGATTTTCATTTTAATTTTTCGCTCAAGAGCACAAGATATTTTCTCTTGCTTGATAAAATAAAGCATATATACAATTTAATTATATCAAAATATAATAAACCAAAAAGTAAACGAAATTTGTGTCTGCGAATGCGTTAGTGTGTGTGTGTGTCCATTGGTGTGGGAGTATATGTGTCTAGAGAATCTTTCAAGTTAAAAAAAGAAGATGTTTCGATCATGTGCGAATTCTCTTATCTATAATTTGACTTGAAATTATTCTGTACAAGAATTTTTTGAAGAATTCTTTATTAGTAATAGAAATAATGGTAACATATTTATGTGAATCATTAAAGGAGTTTTTGGAATTTATGAACTTAATAAAAAAAAAATGTATAAGCACCTACTACTAACAAAAATTTGTACTTTATCGTGATTTCGCTCTTAGACTTTAGAGCCTGATACTTCTATTGGCATGCAAACAAAATTATTCCGATTACAGCAATATTTTATTGTATTTAAACCCATCTGTCAACATATTCGAAAAGCTGTTTATTAATTATTATGAAGTGTAGTGAACTCAACGTAACTTTGATGATAAGTGATAACCCGCATACTACTGTGCAGTGAACTCTTCTTGAAGTAGAGCAGGAGCCAACGTCTGCAGCTGGTCGTGTTGGCAAATAAATGCATGTAAATCTGCGCCAAAGGTATAACCCTTAACGTCCTTACATGCAGCAGGTGCAAACCGCAACGGGAGAGCCATAAAGAGCCAACCGAATAAACAGAAACGGAGGGACAACACACTCGTACACACTGTCGGACAGACTGTCGGCCAGATAGCAGTGGTCTATGCTGGGCAAGCGAGTATGCGGCGGAATTCGCGTAATAATGTTAAATTGTTTTTCAATTATTTTATAGGTTACGGTAATATTTATTTTAATTAAATACAAATACGAGCATTGCAGACACGAAAGCAGACCAACTCCCAGCTCCATAGCACAACCAGGACTCATCAGTATCCTGTTATACAGTTTATTGGTTTGTGTATTGTTTTTGTTTCCTTTCTGCTTTTGTATTTTTGGTTTTTTTTTGAACATTGAATAAAAATGCGCACATGTTAAAATAAAAATAACAAAAATTAAAACAGATGAACGAAAGCTGGGTTCATTTGCAACATATAGGACAAAAGTAAATATAAAACACAAATAAGAATACTCTATTTGAGACAGCTCAACTACGAGGTACACTAACCAAAATCTATGGGCACAGTAAGCATATTGCAATACTAAAATATCTTGCAAACTTAATCACCGAAAATAGCTTCGTGAATAACGATGTCTTAAGACACAACAATAAAGACTCTAGATTTTTTTAAAATCAGTTTTCGTAATTAAAAGTGTATTCAAAATATTGAAGCAGTTAATGTTTTGTGTTCAGCTCCAAGGTATAGTAAACTGCCATTTGGCTAAAGACAGGATATGTTTATGGGCATAGACGGATATAGGCGAAAGCGAAGTTGTCGGGATTATTTGTTTTTGGTAAAGGTGGCTTATAGTATACACCCAAAAATAGTGGTGTGCTGAGTGCTTAACAAAATTTTTAATTGAGTTCCACGACGAAGTTTATTTCCAATTGGACCAAAACAATTGGCACCTTTTAGCCTAACGAATGTGAAAATATTTTTGCATAAATGAATATGAAAGATAAAAATGCTTACAGAATATAATTGTAAATTGGATTAATATATTAAAAAAATAAACAGCCATTATCTGCCTCTTGTAATTTAAAATCGCTTAAGGCATTGGCAAAGTAAATTTAAATACACGCAACAACAATACAACCATATTGGTTAGAACCTGATGATTATCGAAAGTTTCTGATGATAAATGCAACTTAATTTGATTCATTTTCAATTATTCAACATGTATCAGAGAGAGATGCGCTTGTAATTATTTACGGCTCAAATAACATTCAATGCGAATTTCAACTATGCACTCTCATTTTCCTGGTTTTGCCATGACCAGGAACAGGGGCATTTTACGCCAAGGTAAGCATTCAATTCTGTTGCCAAAAATATGCGGTCCCTGCGCCTGTTCAACAATTCATTGTTTTGGTGTTATGCATAGACTTAGGATATATGTATGAGGGACTATAGGAAAGGGAACTGATTTCATGCCTGGCAACATTTGCTGCTTGGTAATAGTGAAATTTCAAATACTAACGAGTTGATGTCGAAGTCTCTGGAAATTCGCATTCACACACACAAATTATCATAAAGAACATAATTTTGCGCTATTTAAGGGGAAACGTGTACTGAAATTTTAGCGAATTTGCACCAACAACGATAACAAAAGCAACTACAAGAATAACAACAACAGGAACAACGACAACAATGTTGAGGAGTGCGTGCGTTGCCTGCATTAGGAAAACTTGCAATTAAAACTCATTTTGCTGAAAACCCGATTTGCAGCGCAAATTCCATTTGAAAGTTTCATCGGCAGCAAAACTCATCAGAGGCAGGCGGTAGACACCATCCCGGGAATCAGCACCGGAGCTCCGGGATTTCCCATTACGTCTACTAGAGTACTATCCTCAGTATTTCTGTCTGTCAAACTTCATGATAAACGAAATGAATTTTAAATAGTTTTTGTTGGGGCACTATCTGTAGCCATCAAACAAAATTGACACCCTCTTTCAGATTCCCATTTCCATATGTCTCCCGCAAAAGTATAATGACTTTGTTATCAGGTTAGTTAATAGCAAGGTAAATTGGTATTAATCAAAAATATTATTTAATAATTTGAAATAATTTATCATGATGTCTTAAAAATCAGTGTTAAAATATATACCTTTATTACAATTCGGTTCCGCGGAATTTACATTTGATGTCCTCCATAAGAGTTTTATAATCCTTTTAAATAATTTAAAGATATTGTTAGAGAACTTGTTCGGCTATGATCTTCTGATTATAATAATTATTCGAAGCCGTAATATGAATGTAGCACTTTTACATTTGAGATTGCAATGTTCTCTTCTTCTTTCCATAATGTTTTAAAATAATGTTATTCAGAAGAAAAGTTCACACATCATCGCCTTACCTAGAGTATTTGGATTTTGATGTGTTAAAATTACTTGATCGGGACACACGCAGTTTCTAATCTGTATTGTCAGTGGAGTCTGCGTCAAAATGAATTTCAATAATACAAAAAAAAAAATACTTGCCAAAATTTCCGACTCCGACTGGGCAGGTGAAATTCAATTATGAGTGCACTCGCCGCTGGCCTGTTGATTGACGAATACATTTGAAGCACCAAGTGAATTGTTTCACAAGCTTAGTTGTTTTTGTTGTTGTCGTTGTTTGGTCATCATCGAAGTGCAACTCTGCTGCAGTGGCGGCTATTTTCGAACGGGTTTTGTCAAATATGTATCCATAGAGTCGACCTGCCCAACTCTGTTAACCCCTTCGCTATTGTTTGACTGCTCTGATGAGTTTATAAATTCGTTATTAAACGTTTCTGCTGATTTGAATTTAGATGAAAAATCTCTTTTCTTTTTTTTTTGGTTGCGGTTTGTTTTGTCTATTTCTTGATATGTTGGGCCTTTGATTTTTCATAGCCATTGTGCAAATGGGAAATGAAGTTTCATATTCTATAAATTTCGGATTTTGTTTGGCGTTTGCTCTTTGGCGCATTTCGGCAAATTAAGTTTAGATCTTTGTATGGACTTTGCCCAATTCGCACTTGAAAATAGCGTCAGTTTATAGAGTTAAATGTGTTGATTGTCATTGTATTTGTAGTTCGTGTTAAACGCCCGAATTTTGATTAAAACTGTTGCAGAATTATGAATATAACTTTTATGGTGCAAGTTGGATACCATTCCCAGCAATTCAACTATGCATTTGTATTTCAGTTGGGACAGTTGTGTAAATTTAATTGATTTAATTTGGATATTTTGTATTAATACCCCAAGTCCCAAAACAGTATTTAAATGTACAAATAAAAGCTTAGAAATATTAGTTCCTATTTTAAATAAGAAATTATAAGATAAATATTCATAAGTAACGCCATTGGGTGACAAATGATTTTATACTTAAATATGCGTAAGAAAGTTTAAGTAGGAATTGCTCGACTATACACTCTATGGTATGAGACAACTTTCTTCTGTCGATTTGTACTAGCCACTTAATACTTAATAGGGACATAACAATAAGCAGTCTTATTTCTCACCTTACTTAGTTAATCACCAGTCCAGTACCTCAATCTTCTAATCAGTGACTATTTAAAACTTTTCCGCTACCGTAACTACCTGCGTATCTTAAATATTTGAAAGGTGAAAAACAACCGTTTGGGGCTGACTATAGAATAAACCCTAAACACTTAATAACTTGTAAACACTTTGTTCTGGCTGAAAATTAATTGCATAACTTCCACAAAATTTGGCCCTCTCCTTATGTTTTTTCTGTTTTTCTTACTTTGACAAAATACCGCGGTTTCTTTGGCATTTAAAAATCAATAGAAAATCATTTATTAAAATAATCACATCAAGCATGCAAGACCAGAACCCAAACGAAACTTCATTATGTTGCTAAAAAAAAGAAAAAATAAAGAAAAACCGACCGTGACAGATTATGCAAACTAATTACACAAAATTAGTTGAGATTTATGCGTTACGAGTTTAACAAAAAAAAATAAATAAAAAATCGTAACCAAAAAGTTCTTCAATAACCAAAAGAGTTCCGTAGCCCAAGCACATTTATTAATCAATTCAGTTTTTGCCGCTCGGCATGAGAGCTTAAAGACATTTTGTTCGGAAACCCGTTTTTTGGGGTCACTTTGGCGCCCAGTGACAAGTGACAAATAGTGTGACATAATAGGAAAAAAAAAGGGTTCGATTCTGGGGCTACAAATTTGTATGATGTAGCGCTTAATTGGTGATTAACCACCTGTAGCTTGTGGCCATAGGTCCCTGACTCGCAGTTTGATTGCATTCTAAAAGTGTCTCGTTTCGACGGGTTCCGTTCTATTTTGAAAAAGTCGTGCTGGCCCTGCCTGGCCGATCCAGACAAGCCTCTAGTTTATTTTCCAGATCGTGTACTCTTAAATGGTTTTAATAAAATGAAGCTGAGCTGCAAATGAAGACGAAGCCTTTGTTCGACTCCAAAAGCAAATGTCACTTTGCCCCAACTAGAGTTCTAGTTCTGGAAAATGGGAGACAGAAAAAAAACTTCGAAATACTAAAAGATTTATGGTTTCAGGCTCTTGTGTTGCTGTTGTTCTTGTTGCCTCTCAGTCGCTGTCAGCGATGTTTTGTGGGGGAATTTCCATGGAAATTGCAGCTACGGGCCCGTTTGTTGGGAAAATAATTCATTTCGATTGCCATGCCATGAGATTTGTCAAAGCCAATCCATGGCACTGAGCCCCAACGGCTTAGATTATCTCTCTATTAATTATCGTTTATGGTTTGTTTGCCGGGGGTGCAGCATGTTGTCAGATATTTTGTTTATAATTTGTAGCCATCTCTGCTGCTTATCAGCAATTTTTTTTTTTATTTTAGGGGGCGTTAATAAACACGGCCGAGTAAATAGTTTCCAGTTACTAGTTCCCATGAATGAAACCTCAGATAACAGTCACCTTTTACCTGTGGGGAAGGTTGTCCACTGAAATCAAATGAATAGCAAATTGCCTAAGCCAATATTGAGGCTGAATCTCTACTGTACCAACCCAGACCGCATCCTCATCTATAGCAATAGCACTTGCTACTATTAGTATGCTAATATAAACATGAGAACTAAAACTTATTACAAAATCCATTAGTTTTTCTGTTTCGATTAGCCAATGTGATATATAACTTTATCTGCTCTCACCTTATTTGATGAACCCCAATGGGGTAAATAACATTTTCAAAAAAAAATAGACAATTTAAAAAAAATAGACAATAAAAATTTTAACATATTAAACAAACATTTTAAAACTAATATCAAAACAAAAGTTTTTTTTAGTAAAATAAAAAAATCGATTCGCTCAATATGACAATATTATTTAAAGTATTAGGATGCTTGATATTATCATCATTTATTAAATATAAAATAACTTAAAATTTGTTTTATAAAACAATAAAAACTTATAATAAATACTTGTAAAGAAAATAAAGGAAATAAATTGTTCGCATTGACTTTATGAACAGTTTTGGATCTAAGTATCTTTTATTGAAAAACTCTCGACTTTTTTAGAAGGTCTAATCTGTAAATTATATCTGAACTGAAAAAAAGTTAATTGAAAGCAATTATATTTAATATAATAGTATTCTGTCAGACTGGTGAGTGTATCAAGCAATCGTTGTAACATATTTAAATTGTCCTGTGATATTTTTTCGGCTGCGGTTACATGTGCAGCCCGGCGGCGCTTTCGAGCGCTATCTACTACCAATCAATGCCACAACTGATGATGTTAATCTGAACAACGGCTCCACACTGCACTACTGTTCTCTACTTGCCCTTAAGTTAAAATTCATTTGAATATACAACATCCTATTTCAATTTAAATTCAAATCCGCAAACATTTGCCACGAACGTTGGGACTTAAACTGACATGAGCCACGCCCACCTAACTTTCTGGCTGGTAAGGGACTGTGGGCTGTCCATATCAAGAGTCGAGTAACGTTTCCGACTGCTTCTCCCTTTCCTCCTCTAATTCGCATCTGCATCTTCTCCTCCTCTATTGCTGCTGTGGACGCTGCAAAATGCCACTTATTCCAAAGTGCCGCAGCGATTAACATCTACGACCCGACGGACGACAGAAGATGAAGAGGTGGGAAACGGGGAGAGCTTGGCGATGAGACGATTGCAACTAGCTACCAATTCGGTTGGATCCAGCTACCTAGCTACCGTTATTTGCTGTGGCCTCCTGCTCGACTGCTATATGACTGCTTGTGAGTGTGTGTGTGTACCTGTGTATAGGTTGTATCTTTTGCATATCGCGTGCTGTGTATCTTCAAGTATGAGTATCTCGACAGCGCTGCGGTGACACCAATAACAACGAACGCTACCAAATTGCAAAACCAATTTAAAAAACGTTAAAATATATTTGTAGATAGTTATAGTTTCGTTTCGTTTCGTTAGGTTCTGCAAAATCTAAATTGCAATTTGTTTGCCAAGCAAACCTTGTTTTTTCCAATATGTAGTTTTTTATATTTAATTATCGGAGGGTTTTTATTTTTTTCACATCATCTTGGCTGCATAAAATTGCCAGCAGATAACGAATTTTGTATGCAAAGAGTTTTTATTTAATTTCAGTTTGATTTGAATTGTGGGCGGGGTGGCGTGGTGCGCTTGGTTGTCACAATTTGATTTGATTGAATTTAAATGTGACAGAAAACGATCCTGTAACTGTTGGTTTGCGGTTAAAAAAATAATGTTTCCATCAACAACCCATTCAATTTAATTGGTATAGTAACTGTACAAACATGATACTATACTCTCTATGTTCAAATTTTAATGAAATTAACATTAATAAATAAACCGGTTAGAGGAAGAGAGTAAAATATATTTAATAATGACATTACTAATATTTTAAAAGCTATTTTGTTTTTAATTTGATCATGATTTCACTTTAGACTCTCAATGTCAATATTTTATTAATATATTCACTTATTATATCTGCACTCTCATGACATTATTTGCTATGATAATCCTTTAATATTTGCTGACATTAATGCCCAATAAGCGCATATGCTGGGCAATAAATCTGTAGCAAGTCTCAATAAATTAAATACATTTTATTATATTTTTTTTTGTGGTTTGAAACAATGCAAAAAGCGAAGAAAAGAAAGATCAGTAAACGGTCTCATCGCAGAGTCAGAGCTTATCACGATCGGGACAATGCAGAGTACAGAGATTTTTACTTATAAATTATTTAAATGGAAAATAAAGCATGGCCAGGCAGAAAGATCTGAGACTGAGACTGGACGCGGTCTGTTTGCAAATGCGGTCGGGAAATGTCATGAAAAAAGTATCGAGTAAATATCGAGAGGCTGGATAGTAAGTAAAACAAATTCGCAAAATCGAACATGAACAAAGCAAGAAAATGATAAGATCACGATTGTTGCAACTGCTTTTGCAACGAAAGTTGGTGGCAGGTTGTACTACTGCAGCATGTACAACATGCAACAAAAGCGGACACAACAGAACCAAACAGCAGCAGCATTTAATTGCAAGCCACGTTGCCCCAACCGAAACGGAACGTGAGATGCCACAAGGGGCCTGAAGGAGCAGGAGGAGGCCAACTGACCGCCTTCCTGTGTCAGTTATGTATATGCGCACGTATGCAAAACTTTATCTGACAGATTTGCGTGATAAGCCCAGGCGGCAGCCATGTGGATCGATCTGAGCCTCGAGTGAAATATCGTCAGCGGGGCTGCTTCAAGTAGAGCAAACAATTCCTCGCCTCCTTCTGGCCAAATTGGCAGTCAGCTCAAGTTGAAGCTGCAGCTACATCTGAAGATGATGTTGAAGTTGAAGCTGAGGACACGCTAAGGGAATCGCAGCTTCAAGTTAAGACTGCAGCTTGGCCTGTGCCTAACAATTGTAGCACTCTGCAATTGCTGCTGGCCCGGCCTTTTAATGAGCAAATAACTTGCGTTTCGGCTAACGAAATGGGCCTTTGAATGTACGTAATATATGCAAGAAGAGCAAGCAACAGAACATGAGAAAAGATTACTGGGAACTTTCAGTTAGTTAGCATGCCGATAGTTATGGGTTGGACCAACTGTTGGCATAGCCCAACTACGGAGATTGAAAACTCCAATGTGTCAGTTCCCACTTGCCCACGGTTCAAAATAGCTTGGTAATGCAAGTATTGAAGAACTGCAACAAAAACCATTTTTAAATTTGAATTAAAACACTAACTTTAAAATAATTTATATGTCTATAAAGAACCATTTTTGGCGCCACTCACTTATCCCAAAAAATCATTGTTTCCGCAACTTATCCTCATTTATAAGGATAACCCAGTAGTACAAATTTTGAATTCCAGATTTAAGTACAATATCATTCTATGATTATCTTATAATTATTTACTAAACTAAAGTAATAAAACAAGAACAGAAATTGAACCCACTTCAAGGAAATTAGATTCTTTAATTATTGTCGAAAGTGATATTTGCAATTAAATTTAATTAATATTCACATAAAGTAAAAAATCAACTGAAAAAGTGGTTCTCGTATATTAATAAAAAGCTTCTCGCGATTGAAATAAGAATTGTAATATGTTTGGCGAGGTTTCTCTGAAATGTATGTATACGTATAATATGTATAGAATGCTAACTTTTTATAAGTAAAACAATATCTAACCCGTTTTACGGGCCATCAATAAAGTGACGCTAGGTGTAGGTTCTAATGCCGAGCTGCTAGGTAAATCAATTTCGGTTTTGCAAGGAATGCCAGATATTCCTTTCTGGCCAATTCCAAAGGGAGGACCTTTTGGTAATTGCATTAAGTATGCAAAAAATTTCCTCATGGATTCAAAGAACGTGTCCGCAGAGCGCGTGAGTTCCCAAGTGATCCCAATCCAAGGTTGCCCAACCAATTAAATAGTATAGTTTATGTGTCGAAAGGTTTCCAAAAACAAATACAAATATAGCACACACAGCCACAACTCATGGCCAAAGGATGCCTTGGCTTAACTCAAACAGGCATTAAATTATCAAAAAAAAAAAAAAACAAAGGGGGGAAAAAAGTGGAGAAGGTTTCTGCGGATTGTTGCAGACTTGGCATAAATACTTGTATCCCACATCGTGGCAAGTAGCCCGAAAATAGTGCGTGCCTTCGTTACAGATTTACAACAAATAAAAATAGCTGGCTGGCTAGAGCTTAGTGTGGCTTTTGGGGTCGCAGGACATTGCGTATACGCGGCGTGTGTTGTCCTGCGCTGATTGCCAGCATACAAAATCAATTCGAGCGTATAAATGTGGGTCACAGCGGGGTCATATGTGCCTGTAAGTGTATGTGTGACTTTGTCTGTGAGTGACTCAGCAAATTGTTTCAAAATGCCAAAGCTGAAGGATTGTGGAGAGGGAAGGGATCCCTCCCATACGCATAATTTAAGTGAATTTACGCCTGACTCTCTTTAACTCCTCAGTGCAACTCGTTGGTGCAACGAAGCGTATGGCCAGCGAGGCAAAAGTTTATTTTCCAAGCCATAAAAGACAATCGACAGAGCATCATCGATGACTTTGGCTCAACACTCGCATAAAGACATTTCCAAGTGCAATCAAATTCTACACTCGAATAGACATATACACACACTCCTTTCTCTTCCCTCTTGCTCCCTTCGATACTTTGTCACACTTTGCTGCTTTCTTTTCTTTATCGCCTCCCCGACCAATTGCCTGCAATTTGCTCTCGAAAACTCTGTCAACTTTTAGGTGAAAGTGTATTTTAAGATTTTCAGCAAATGTTGCAAGTTTTTTCTTTTATCGGCATTGCTTTCGGGCGAAAGCTTTAACATTAAGTAATGGAGCGCTATTAGGAACTGACGAAAACTTTTCCAGTAAGGCCTAGGGTGTGCTATAAAAAGAATAAGTTTATATATGCCAAAGCACAATCTCACTTTTCGAAGGGTTTAGCAATTGGGTTTGACATGAAAATTGTTTAGCAAATTGCTGGCAAAGCTATAAAAAACATACAAAATTATAATTGCAATAGTCTTGAGATGTCATTCAAAGGGTTACTTATGTGAATTGCCTCTTTGCGGGAAAAAAATTAAAAGTGATGGATAACGGATTTGAATGGGAATAGCGATTAGAAAAATCACTACTACAACTTTTAAATGAGCACAGAGTAGAAATGAAAATTGCAATAGTTTCGGAAACAAAACAAAGAGTTGCAACATTGGTAAATTATCGATATAATAATGTTGAAGGGAGGGAAGCAGAGAGAAAACAAACTAATGAAAATATGAAGAAAGAGCATACGTATCATAAGAAAACTCAATTTGCATACCGCTTTTCACATATGCAGTTTATTTAAGAGTCGTAAAAAAGTACTTTGTATTTTCAAAAGAGATCCCCTTTGAGTCAACATTAGTTATCTTCCGCTTTGAGGTAGCAACCTGACAAACTTTAACATTATCATAATTGCCTTCTTACCCAACATACACATAACAATTCCATCTTCTAACTACTTGGGCTTGTCTTCTCTTCCATATCACAATCCACGAAGCAGGCAATCAAGCGGCCCATCAGGCGCCACCAACTTTGCAAGAGGCATCACCCTCTTCAAGTCTTCGTCTTACGCTTCCCCTTCTTCTCGCTCGAATCTAGACCAGAGGAAGAAGTCCATCCAGCGATTTGGCATAGCTAAAAAGGCGCAGGCCAAATATTTGCTGGGTGGGAAAGCGTAAGAAGAGTTTTCTTTGGCGCTTTTCTCGTAAAGTTCTGACTCTGTGCATTGCATATGTAAATAACTCTTGAAAACATCATTGAATCAACTTTGGTGCTCGACTTCCTGTCTCTATATCTCTCCCCACCTCTCTCCCTCTCTCTTTGTGTGTGAGCGTGTGGAGGGAGCAGCGCCATCTAGCGGCGAACGGGCTTATATTGACTTCGCTTGTCGGCTCGCGTTCGCGGCTTTTATAGTGTGTTTATTTAGCACTTGAAAAATATTACTTTTTCGCCAGCAATAATTTTAATTGCTTTGGCATTCGAGGCAGTCTCGACTCTGGGGGGAAGCAGGAACTGAAACTGGCCCTGGGATCGGGATTCAGATGGGTGTGCCCCGAACCTACTGCCTCTCCCTTCCCCAATTCACAAAAGTTAAGTGGCAAAAGTTTTCGCACTAAAGTTGAAGTTGGCTTTGGGTTCCTCTTGTTCTTGTTGTTGTTGTTGTTGTTGCTATGTATTTTCGTTAAGCAAACATCAACGCCCACGACAGCCCCAGTAACAACAGCCGTGGCATATTATTTGAGTTGGCCCTTCTTTTGTTTTTCTCTCCTTTTTTTTTTTTGTTTATACTTTTTTGTTGCACTCTCGCACTTTGATTGTTTTGAGATTTCGCGGCAACACATAAAGTTCCGCCTGGGATCTGAAGAGAGGGGCGACTAGCAACTGTATTCAGAGTTCCGTTTCAGCTCTGTTTTTTATCATTGCGAAACAAAGCTTCACATTTAAATTAAATAAAAGTTGAAATTGAGATTAGCGCAAGTGCTCCGGAATTAGTTTCTCCAAGCACATTATTTAACTTTCAAAGCATGTAATTTGGCATCACAGCTTCTCAGTTGTTTTATGAGATTGAAGATACACAGAGGTGTGATCTAGAGCTTGTCCGAGTTTATGAAACGGGAAGGTGAAAACAGTTAACAAAGACGATAATTTTTATCCAATTGTGAGTGCTGTTAAATACTTAGCAAGCATTTTGTTAATTATGTGTAATTTCAATTGCTTGTCAGAAGCATTCTTTGAAACATTTAAGAAACTTATAAAATTATTTACATTATTTATAAGGCATTCCTTAAAGAAGCCTTTCAGAATAATCCCAAGGTATTACCTCTTCACATATCCTTTCAACAAAGGGCATCTCAGAAAACCACACTTTTTGAAAATTGTTTCTGCAATTTACTTACATTAATAAACATTTTGTAGCTAAATCTTTGATTGTAATTTTAAAACAATGCAGTTTGAATTAATGAACTCTTATGCCAAATTGCTCAAATTTATTGAACTTTGAAAGTTTGCAAGGATTACAATTTTTCAATAGTTTCCTTGATTTGACACTTTTGATGCTTGAACTTTGAAATGACCCTAAGACAAACCAACAAAGACATATACTATTGATAAAGATACATTTGGATATAAATTTGTGTATGGATAAGTTAACCATTAAATTGCCACACAAATTGCATGAAATATTTAGTTGCCAGCCGGCTGCACAAATACTTAACTGTGTTTGTACACACTCACAAACACAGACTAATATAAACCTTAACCTATACTGCCAATAAATAAACAACAACAAATATTTTATGCAAATTTTCAATTTAACACAACATTAAATGCTCAAATACTACGGCCACATGAAGGGAAACAAGCCAACAATGTCCATGTCCATATATGTACATAAGATATGTCTGTACATATGTTTAAGTGTATGCGTATTTAGATATGCACAAGTGTGCGTATTTGATCAGTAACAAAACATTTAGTACATTTTCTTACAGCACACTTGTGGCTTAAATGGCGTTAAGCATTCCGCCTTGTGTGATGCCGGCGTCCAGCAGCATTTTGAGGCCATTTTCATAATATTCGCACCACACCTTAATGTTATTAGACTGCGGGGAATTCCCTACATCCACACATACTCATATGCACACACAGACAATCAGACAAATAACCACATTAGACCTGGCCAATATTGAGTTAGAAATCAGTTTGTAATATGTTTGCATTAGGCGGTAGATATGCATTTGCAAATGCAATTATTTGCCAAATTGTTAAGCAGCTTATGAATGAGCTTTCCATTACCAGTGCTTTGTTAGGGTTGCCATCCTTCATGCAGACTACTTTGACGTTTCAAAGTACAGTCGACACTTTTTGCTCGTATTGAGATATGTTATAAATTCCGTAGCTGAGTTGAAACTTATGAATAGGCTTTTACTTAAATACTAATTATCATTAATTTGTTATAGTTAGTTGCCATCTTTTGGACATATCTTTGACATTTCAAAGTTCAGTCGACACTTATCGCTCGAAATGTGACAGCTTTGGTTTGCTTGAAAATGGCATCAACTTGATACTCGATGGTAAATTACACATTTAAAGCCTTTCTGGCATTTTGTCCTCTTCTTACATGCCACTTGCCACCTCATTAACTGCCCGGGGGAACAAAATCTCTAAAAACTTTGCAGTTCTCCGAGAAACTTTTGCTACAAACTTCATTACAACAATGTCACAACAGCAGCAGCTTTAGCTCATTTTCCACTCATTTTACAATATTTACGTTAGGTGACAGGCGCATGATTAATATGAGCCTGCCATAAGGTGGCTCCCATGATAATAACCATCCAATACCATAACCCCCACCCATTGAACACCCCTTCCACAGCCCGTATAAAGTTTTGGTAAAGCAAAGAAATTAAACTTTGCCTTCGCTCTTTGCCATTGACCAGCGGCCTTTGCTAGATTGTAATTTGACAAGCAATCTGGCACTCTACTAACTTGTATAAGAAGTGTACGCGCATCACCCAATAAAGCAATGCTGCTGATTTTCTTATACCCTGCAAAAAAAGTTGCTTTTAGGTTATAAAGGAAACTAAACTCAATGTTAGTTTTTAAAATAACTAAATAGAATATTTGACAAAAAATATTTTAAAGCTTTTATATTTCGATTTAAATGTACTGCATTTTATATAATTTTGTAAAATATTAAATTGTAAATAGAGCATATTGTATTCATTTCAGATTTTAAGTTATTTACTATTGCTACTATAAAATATTTTGTAAATCCAATATCAGAATAAGTGATCAATATTTTCTGCTAAATACCCCAAATGTTTTATCACATAAGCAAACTTCAAAGAAGAGTATTATGGACTCACTACCTCCCCTTAGAAAGGGTACCCACCTGATACAAACTTTGTTCGCTTTTACAAATCAAATATATTCCAAATATTCGATAAGCAATCACCAAATATACACTTTAAACTTTTGCCACAACGCTTCAACACCTAACCCTTAAAAATGAGGGTCCCGGTCAAGTGACAGGCACACAAGACTTAACAGAGCACACACATCCTTATCAGAGACGAACGGAAATATCAGAAAATGTACCGCCTTAAACAAATACCCCAATTTAAACCACATGATTGATTGCTGCTGTATTGGGCCTTATTTGGTGGGGACTGAGGGGCGTGGCGGGTTCTGACAGTCAATATAAACAAAAAAGTGAGCTCCAAAACTAGAATGTCGGGCAGTTGCCGGCGTCAAAGTTGTCGCCTGGTTCAGAATGAAGTCCTTTTTGCTGCCAAGTCATCACGGACATTGCACTTTGGCTTTGACCATCGAGATTTTGTTGGAGGGCTGGCTGGGATCCTTTTGCCTTTTTGGCAAGGATTCATCTAGAACGATTTGCCTGCTTCCTGCTTGCGGCGGCAGCTCATTTATAAAATCGTTCTTGTTGTTATATCCTGTAGCTCGAGATGAGTGAAACGGGTATTGATGTTTGGAAAGAATCTTTTGAAAGCAAACCCTAGAAATTATATTTACTTAGAAACAAGCCTGGTCAAAAAAAGATGTTACTCGACTGCAGAGTATTTCGAAGGCGAGCAAACTCATCCAGATTCCGACGTTCTTGTTGCTGGCATTTTAAATTGAACAAAGGTAGGGGTCACATGGTTAGCTCAGAATATATGAAAAATGAATGCCGCCTAGACTTAGGCAGTGAACGAGCACCAAATGGGAAATCCTTTATGGTAATCCAAGATGTCTCCCAACTGCCGCCACCCCTTTTATGCGGTTGACATGATTCACTTTAACGATAAACGATAACGATAGCCAGCGCAAAGTTAGCCAAAAGTAGTTCGAGATAAAAAGGACAAAGCAGCAGCAACAGCAATAACAACACACACACTATTACAAATAAAAAGACAGCAACAAACTTGGCGACAACTTGGCAGCCTCTTCGGCAAAACGTTTTGTCCCCTTTTGTCAGTGCTCTTCCAATTTTTTAAAGCAATTTAAACGTTTGAATAAACATTTCATTTAATTTTGTGCGCCGCACACAACAAACTAAAATAATCAAATAAATAAATAGAAAGCGCGCTGCGCATTTCTTCTTTTCTTTGCTTCTTTTTTGTAACGTCACAGACAGGCCAACAAATTTGCCCAGCGGCGCCAGCATTACGTAAGCACGTGATAACGGGAAACGCTTACGTTGTTGTAGTCGCAGGCAAATGCGAGAATGTACCAATACTCTATCGAGGAGTATTATAAGTTTATTAAGTCATTTGTTACACTTTGTTGAATGCAGTTTGAAGGGAATAAGATAAAGAGTAGTAATTAAGAGCAGCTCCAACTACAAACGCGTTTAAATGTAATAAAATTAAAACCAAAACTACTCCAACAATATTCTTTTTCTTAATCAGATTTTTTAGTATTATTATTTTTGGAAAATTTTATTCGTATGAACTAAAATTTTTTTTAAAATGGCTCACCAATACTCTAATAGAAAAGTACAACATTGTTCATACAACATTTAATTGTAATAATGGCCCGCAAGGGTATCTGATCCTCGGTTATTCAATTATAGTTTCATTTTTGTTATTTTTGCCGTTGCACTTGCAGGCGAACACTGAGACTCTCAGCCACACAGAAAAATATTGTAATAAGAAATTCAATTTTCAGGAACATTAGAGGCAAAGTTGAGACTTTTACGTGCGTGCGCTGAAAACAAAGACAAATAGCAGACACCTAAATTACAATGCCTCAAGTTGTACTAACCAATTGTACATTTTATGTGCACTTTGGCAAAGTTAATTTGTTGTTAAAACTGAAGATCTAACCTAACATTGGTTGCAACGTTTAATATTTGTTGAAATTGAAGATCTAACCTTTTGTGCTGTCTTGCCGCTCGTTAAACACAGCTCAAGTTCGATATACACAACAATAGTCGAACATCCTCTTAACATATTTTTAAATTAAGCAATTTGCTTTTAAGTATTATAGTATAGTATATTTTAAAATGATTTACTGCTTTTCTAAACTTCCTTGTGGTAATAAATTACTTTTTTTCACATATGAATTATGCAAAACGGCAGGCAGTGGAAACACTTTAAAATTGCGGTTTTATGTAAATTGTACAACACTGTTGATCGCTAAACACAACACGCAAGCAATTATCGATAAGCACGTTTCAAGTAATCGCCGGCAGATTAATCGTATGTGCAATTAGCAAATTAAACAATTTCCATTTAAACAAAACTATTTAGCATACAGTGGAGATTTGAAAAAGTGTGTCAACAATTGCATTAACTGTTGATTATGATTGAGCATTCTATAATTGCGAATTTAGCACGCAATCACAATTAAGTTTATTAATTGAATTTTAATTATTTGCCTTTCTTATTTTCCGATTTGTAATTTGTAAATTCCATGGAAAACAATTCCAAAGCATTTGAACAAGGTAAGTGACAAATATTTTAATTTATTATGCAACTAATCAGCTATTCATGTTGTGCCCTGAGGGTTGGAAACTGACACCAGGCCCCAAAGCTGCACGGCGCGCCAACTAAGGGTGGGGCAGGGCAAGGGATGAGCAGCCTTGTGGCTCACCCTTTCATTTTAACCGAGTACTTGCCACATTTGTGCTCCCATTTACGCCACACACACATATACATATGCATATGTATCTCACCCAACACACACTTTCACTTATTACCGGGACTTTCCTCTGGGGAGGCAGCCCAAATGGCATCTTAGCACGTGAAGTCGACATGAGTTTAGTTGTCATGTCCCATTTCCACCTCCATCTCCACCTTCAACACGGGCATCCACCACCTTGTCATATTAGCCGGCCGCTGTTGCCAATGCACACTTTCTCCCCAAAGGGAGGCAAAGAGAACCTTGTGAGAGTACTTGTACTCACAATGATCAGTAGCAGCTTCGGCTATGCTCGACTCCCGAGTTTGTTGTTTGTTTGCGGAGCCGAAGTGTTGCCGTGTTCCAATGTCGTTAACTCGCGCGTGTCTGCGTCTGTCTGTCTGTCTGTCTGCCTGTATAACATTTTCACCTGTCAACAATATTTCATGCCCACTGTGCGTTGCATTAGAATGCGACAACAGCTGCGACTGCCTCTAGGACTGCCGAGTCTCCCTTGTCGCGGCACGCAACCGCCCCAAGAACGTCGCTCAGGTGGAACGACGACGTCGGCGTGCAACATTTACGCTTGCTTGCCGCAATTTTGTCTGACGCTTTGCTTCAACTCCCGTCCCGCAACCGCCTCTTGCCTTGTGGGTTTTTCGTTGCAAATTTGTGCACATGTCCTTGGTAATTTCGGTTGCGTGTCCTTCCCTTTGCGTGCAACAAAATAACTGTTTCGGTTTTCAGTTGCTGTGTTGTTGTCGCTTATTACAAACACCATAGCAACAACTACCAAGTCCAAAACGCAATTTTCGGCTTTTGCATTCACATATTTGTTACAATGCCCACACCACATCCTTTTGTAGCCGTTGTCCTGCACACGTCATACTCTTACACAGCGCTGAATATTTCAATAGATACAGATTTGAGCGATTTTTATATTTTATACAGGATGAATTAGTTAAGTTCTAAAACTTGTTCAAAATTTATCAATTCAGTTACAGTTTCTAAAGCTAAAATGCAGAATAATAATTTAATTATTGAATTTACCGATTCTAAAGGTAGTTAAAATTACATTTCGATAGCTTTTAATCTATATACTAATACCATGCATATTTTTTGAATCCGTTTTTTGAGGCAGTTAACTGATTCGACACCTTGTTATAGTTTTTAACATGAGTCTCCCTTAATACGATTTCCCCTATTTATGTATAGGAAGGAAAAAAATGTTGACTTCCACTTTGGACACTGAGAATGCACCCTTTGCTATGACAACTTTCCCTATACTGTCGAGCACAACTGTACAGTATCAATTTAAAATTCATTGAAGTTTTCAAAACGTTTCAGACACCACTTGGAAAAAACTGAACACCCTCGCCTCGGGTTGTTTATAGGATTTGTCAGACGCGTCACAAAAAAATACAAAACAAGACACTGAAACTGAAACTGAGGGACTTTTCGTAGCATCATTGTCGTCTAGTCATTCAGGACCAGGGTTGATTGCCTTTTGCAGTCTGTGCAGGATCCCATCAGAGAAACGTTTGTCCCGTGTCTCTTTGGCATCAATTAAAGCATTACAATGTCATAATCAAAATGACAAATAGAATTACGCATGATGTGAAAGGCAACAGACGACGATGAGGTTGTACTCAGATTGGTTGTACCTCTGTCAATTGGACTATCTGCCTGTCTGTCGATCTGTTTGTCTGTCTGTCGCTTATTGGTGGTTGGTGTCATTCGCGTTTGTTGGGCAATGGCTTGAAACAATTTCCCAATTGTGCCACCTATTCAAATTGCCTCTGGGCGTTGTGCTAATCCGTTGTAAGCCCAGCAACGACAGCCAAGTGAGCCACGTTGCAAGTACAGCAAGGTGAATGTTGTCGTCCTCCTCATGTGGCAAGTGCAACCAACCCCTGTCCATAAGCGGATTGTCACCCCTATACAACTACCCACTTTAATGATTGCGCGCCAAATGTCGCTTATTATAGCATTATACCAATTGAGCGTGCACTTTAAAGTCCCGGAAACCTTTCCACCTCGAACACCTCGATTAGCAGCCACGATGACAATGGGAAAAAAAAATTAATACCAATTACGAGTATTTTGCACATGTAGAAGAAGTTCACGTTCCCCATTCTTGCGGGAAAAAAGTTTTAATCACACTTTGGCACACGCTTCTTTCATTTAATTTTCATTGGAGTCCTCCTTTTTGTTTTTAATTTGCGTACAAATTATTTGTTGCCTCTCTGGCATTTTCTGCGGGCTTTTGATGCTGCTGCCTCCATCCCCAGTTTCTTGTTTTCCCAGTTGCGCAGATGTGCCAAAAGTTAGGCTAAAGTCTCATCTCATCACAGTTAAAGTCTTCGGCATCACTTCTCTTTGTGTTGCGCTTTTTATTCAATTATTTGGGCTGGTATAGCCCCATTTTGTTTCTTCCTGGTCTTGTCTTCTAAGGCGTTCTTAGATAACTGATTGGTGGTCTCTCTCTGCCACTCCCCCTGTATGTGTGTGCACAATAAATAAGGAATTTGTATTGAAGGAACCTTTGCAGCTGCTTGCTTAAGGCTCTTTTCGAAACTTTGATAGGCAATTTGTTCTGGGCTTAATGTAAGTGTAAATTTGGGGATCATTGGGACTATTATATTACACTGTCCCATGGCAGGTCGGGTTCCTGGAGTAATGTATCTTTCAGTTATTACTAGGAAATTTCTAATTAATATCTTTAACATCTCAAATCAATATATATATATATGAACATATATAAACGAAAACCACTTTCAACTATATTTTAAAAGTATATGTATGTTGAAAGGGGGAAACAACTTTTGAGAGTTCCTTTAAAATTCGATTTCTATTTCTTTTTAACTGCATAATTCCCTACGGGATAATTTGCTGTTATTTTTGATCAGAATTCTGTAACTAAATCACTTATTAGGTAAATATTTATTCAAATTGCTGTTTAAAAATGTTATATTAAGTATATTGTACTAAGTGCCCCTTAAGTTTATAATGCTTGCATTTTAATTTGATTCCACCTGACCTAGTTTCATCCGGCTTACATATTTTTTGTGAAAACAGCTGTTCAGCGTAAGTCCGCACTCTTAAAATTGCTTTGCATAACCCTGAGTTAATGCAAAGCAGCTGACCAACAATCTAACCATCTAACCATCCAACCAAGAAACCAGGCCAACAACCGACGTTGTTATCCAGAGTTTCAGTTGCGAAACATTTCTAATTTTTCAACGTCTGGCCAAAGGATTTGCACCTTAGTTTTTGGGGCCAAAAGCTGACGCTGTCTGAACTGATATCTAATCTAATGGCGGCCAACAGCATTTTATGCATATTGACAGGCGCCTTTTTTGATATTCCGCAGACAGCTGCTGAAGTAAAATTGAAAAATTGCAAGCGCGAAACTATTTTTTAATATGCAAGTTAAAAGTGCCGGAGATAGAGAGACCGCTATAAAAGAAATGAGACAGAAGGAGAAAAAGATACAAAGCAGGCAAAAGCAAACCAGCCAAGTTAGGGCAACGAAGCAAAAAGTTTGACTGGCTTTTCTAATTGTGCAACTTCCGTGGCAAAGTGTGCGGCTAATGTAGCCGATGCTGCACCTTAAGTGCAGGTCACTCCCTCTTAAAACACAGCTTGTCTTAATGCCACCACTTACGTAGGTTGGAGAAGCAAGGGCGTAAGGGCTAGGGATAGGCGAGTTGAGGTTTCTCTTCTTTTGGGCACTTCATTTCTCTTGGCCAGGGCAAAAGTGAAAAAGGCGTTGCCGCATAATAAATGGACAATTTGGTAGTTGAAGCGTGGAGCGTCCGAAAATGCCCTCAAGGATATGGACAAACTGCTACTCCATTGCTTATCCTTATAGCCAGCCAGCCAGTCAGGCAAACCACCCAACCACCCAACCACCCACAAGTTTTCCCTGTTGGCTGTCGTTGATGCGGTTATAGATTGCCTGGCCCTAACCCTTGGCTAGCCATAAAATTATTTTGCAACAATTTCTTAGCCCAAGCCACTTTCTTTGGCTCTCTCTCCGTCTCTCTATGCTTAAGGGCATTTTAATTTTTGATCTCGTAAATTTTCACAAGAGATAATAATAATATGCGTTCAGGTTACGCATTTTTAGTGGCATACCTACCTGAAAACTTTGTTCTTTCTCCCTCACAGAATCTATTTCTCTCTCTCTCTCTTTTTCTCGGAACTTTCATTATTGACTTATGAGCCATAAGAGGCCACAACTTGTGCAATTATTAAAGTTGAGCTGCTTTTGGTCTCCCTTCTCTTTCTTTCCCTTTTGTAAGCCACTAAATCATCTCTTTGATAAGCAATTTGATTTATTTTATAAAAACAATTTGCTCTTTGACAAGCCCCTGTCCAAAAACACAACGCAAGCTTCTCTAACCAGACTAAACTATTTTCCTTGAAAAGAAAATAAAACAGAGAGATGACAAAAGAAAATTTACTCTGAGATTCCCTGTAGAGTATGCGTAGCATGTGAAATGATGCTAATATTAGAATATATATAGATAGATAAATGTGTTTATTATCAGAGCACTTTTTCTTATGTAAGTACCAGTCGAAGATAATTTTTATTTCATTTTTATTATTATTTATCAAAACAAGGCATTGATAAAATTTTAAAATCAATTCTTTTTAAATCAACGCAAATAAAACTGGAAAGCTATTTGTAAAGACGCAGGCTGCACTTACCCCATAATATACACAGCTACAGGGTATTAGACAACAAAATCCAAAAGCCGAACGTTGAAATATTTCATGAGGTATTTTAGATAGCTAAACCCCTTCCAAACATCTGCCAATTGGGCCAAGCAACCGACCCGCAACAGCAACAATAGCAAATGGTATTAACATATTTTAAACCTAAATTGCTGGACTTTTGTTGTGGTCGTTGTTTTCCTTGTTGGTGTTGTTGTTGTTTGCTGCCATGTGGCATGTCAGGCATGAAGTGCAAATAGCTCGCAGCTAAATATTTATACACAATTTTTAGTTACCGTCTTCATTTTTCGAACATTTTTGTCTCAGTTGTGGTTTCGCTTTTTTAGGGAAACTCATCCATCAGGCAACCACTTGTTGAGGGCAACTGACCAGGAAGAACTTCAAGTGCTTCGACTTGGGGGAGGTGTTACAGCTCTGCGTGAATCTGACATAATTTGACGGTGAGAAATTTAAACAGCTTTTAGGGCCAAATGCAATTCGTTCGAAAATGTACAGTTGATATACTTTTAATCAAACAAGTATTTTTCAGGTATTGCAATCTGATATTCAATTGCAATTCAGGGACAGTTTCAGCTTCAAACATAGCGGAGCTTAACTCGTAAGTCCGGATACTCTAATGCAACCTTTCTTGTCCTTGTCTTTTTCTCAAATACTTTGCAACTCTTGGCCTTGGATCAGAGGCAGCTTGAAATGTTGGCAGCTTGTTAAAATTCATTGAATGCACATTTCATTTATTAAATAATGCCCCAACTGACGATGGCTGTGACTGCCACTGCTGTTCCCGGTGGTCTTCTATCATTCACAGCAGTCTTCACACAATGCGATTTAAGCAAGAACTGTTTAAAATTTATAAATGCGTCTGACGATGCCATTAGAGGGATTTCATTTGCTACCAAAATACATTTATATATAGTATATAAGTATATCTTCTATATACATAAATACACACACAAACAAACAGTCGGCTGACTGAGTCTAGTGTGCGAAAGCCTTAAGCCTTGAAGTTGGCTTCCTGTTGGGCTCAGCGTTTGTCCAGTTTGCTTTCGGTTAACGCTTCAAATGTTGCCAAATGGCTAAATTCGTGCGCATAAAGTGAATTGTTTTATGGCCAAGGAACGAGTCCAAGGCGCAGTCTTTGAAAAACGAGTTAAACACGTGTCGAAAATGGTTTGGGCTTCCTTTTTAGGACTCTGCTTTTCCCTCGTCAGCTGGAATCCTTCCTTATTGCATGTGCTGTGGCACATAGCATACATTTGGGCGTTTCTCTGGCAATCGAACTGATTGGGAGGGGTTGGTTGCATACTTTATGGCCCCATAGCCTTGACGTTCATAGATTATGGATGAGCTTCATAATGAGCCAATTTATACAAGAGTTCTTAGCCTGCTCATTGCCACTTTCCACTTTCTCTCTTCTATCCATCTCATAAACAATTCCACCTCAACTGTGGCCAGCCCCACAGAGTTGATCTCTTTTTGTTCTTTTTTTGTGCTTTTTGGTAATGATATATGAAACCCAACGAGTTGCTGCCAAAAACGCCATTTGTCGAAATGTAGATGGACAAGCACAACACAGCACAGCCTGGTCTCAGCTCAGCTCAACTCAACTCAGCTCAGCTCACATCTCACAGCTTCCATTTGAATGCGCACATGGAGCAACACATGGCACTGGGTAATCGCATGTGTGGAGTGGAGCTTTTGGACCAGCTGTTGTTTATTTCACTTCAATTTACTCTCCGACTCCCCAACTTGGTAGCTGGTTACTTGGTTACTCGCCATTGCACGCGTCAGGTGACAAACTCTTACTCTTTTTTTATTATTCTCGGGGTTAGCCATCTGTATTAAGAGTAGAGCACAAGGACAAGAATTTACACAGCAGCTGTTGCTTCTGTGTTGATTTGAAGTGGCTTCTTGGAGCTGCTCAGCTTTCTACGGTGGCCAGAGAACAGTAAACAAGTTGACTGTAGAACTTGCTCAGAAGGAAACTTCATGAACAGACAGACAGTCAAAGTGTTTAGCTGCAGATTATAATAAAAGGGCAAAAAAAATTCAATATAGATTCACAGCAAAACTTAATGATTTACATATTCTCTTTCTTACACTTTGTTTCACAATTGCAACTTTAAATAAATTTTATTCTTAGTCTGATATTGTTGATCTGTTGATCTAATGCCTTTAATTAAAATATCATAAGGTGAATTTTAAAATAAGAAACTAAAATTATGTAAATTAAATTAAAAACTGAAAAAATATATGTGTATTATATTGGAAGTCGATGGCCGACTAAGATGGCACTCTAGTCTTTAGTTATTATATTATAAGGAACTTATGTATAATAATTAAAATAAATAATAATTATAAATGTATTATACTTTCAACAATTTTAAATTGTGTATTCTATGTTTTTATGAATGTCACTACATACTATGCGTGTGGGATTGATGCACAGTTCTTCTACACTCTCTTTGGAATTCTCAGAATTTGAGCTCTATTCGATTTGGCATTGCTCCGTTTTGTGCGTCAGCTTTTTGTCAGCTAATTTTACGGTAATTTCCAAGGCATCGTAGCCAATTATTCACCTGCGTTGACGTTGGCGTCGTTTAAATTGAAAGGATTACTTTCGCTTCATTGAGCGCAGACACACTCACACATACACACACCGCACACCTTAGTTGTGCTTTTGCTCCCTTCATGGCCATTTCATTTACACATTCATTTTGGTATTGGCATTTTTTCATTACCGTGTGGCGCCGCCTCTGACATTGAACGTTGCCGATGCCCCTCGATCCCCTGCTCACTCCGGTAACTGGCGTCACTCAGAGAGCAATTGAAGCGATTTATTGGTGTCATATGACAAGCACCTGCCCCCACTTAGCTGGCAGCCTTTTGGCTCGTTTTTGCCAATCAGTGCTCCTGCTCCTGCTTCTGCTCCCGCTTCTGAAGCGTAGTAAAAAGTACGAGCATTAAAAAGCTGTGCGAACGCTTCTTACAACAAGTTTCAAGTGTCGTTGCAACACAGCCACTGCCTTTGGGGCAAGCACCACAGCAATTCACGCTTTGTGTGCCAATCAAACAAATAAACAAACAGACAGACAGACCGACTGACGGACAGACAGATAGAGAGACACGTTTGATCTCTGTTGGGCATGGCAGGTGACCTGTGACCAATGTGAAAACATATTGAGTTACTTTACAAAAGTGTCTCGTTATCGATATATGATATCGTCGCCCTCTACTCCCTTTGACCTCCCTGCAATTTGTTAATTTCTTGTCAACAAGCTACAAGTCGTTAGCCTTCTTCTGGACTAATTGGCCAACAACAAGTGCTGAACAAAATCGCTTAGCCTCTTGCCATTTAATATTTTTATTTAACACCATTCACTTTTTATCATTCTTCATTAAACGCTGTGGTCTCCCATCCACCCGATTCTCTTTGTTTGTGCGTTGATTTATTGCCATTTGCCTCCAATCGGCATTAATTTTTCAGCGGTTATTTGCCCTGAATTCCTCTTCACATTCCCCTTCCCATCCTCACCATCATCTGCGTCCTTTTTGTTTTTGTGTCAGCATCGTTGTCTGCTCTGTTTATTGTTAAATAATTAAATTTTCGCATAAATTCATCATCATCGATGGCTCGGGACGTTTTTAATTTCCTTTGACATCGTCACATTCACATGGGTCAGCCGGTGTGTGAAGAGGGGCAAAGGGGAGACAGTCTATCAAAAGAAGAGCGAATGTTAATTAACGTTTGTTAGTCAATGTCTATCCACGATTAAAGTATTGAAGCGTTGGTCGAGAAATTCAAGAAAGCTCGTTAAAAATATATTTATTGAAAATTGAATTTACCGCAGGTATTTTTTCGATTTTAAAACAGTTTTATCAGCTTAAGGCTTTCGTTTTATTTTGCTTTTGAAAATTAATTTTCTCGTAATTAATTTTTAAACTACATAATCAGAAATGTTGTATGTAGTCGTAGATAGATAAGACAATAAGAATTTGTTTTTATCACTTTAGCTGTGTATAGATTTTGAAAATCTTGGTTTTAAAATAACACAATTTAGAATACATATTTTTAGATAATCATCAATAAGTAATATACAATTAATTCGGCTTTTAAAGTATTTTTTTCGGTTTTTTCTGAATTTTTATTATAGCCATCAATATGTATCAGATTAACTGTTGAGCTATTAAACCGCTTAGCTGAATGCCAGTTTGATTCTGAGTTACCCCAAATACATTTGATTTTCTGTACAACTTTGCATTAATTGTCATTGATTTCCTGTCTTGAAACATATCCGTTGTCTGCCTCAGAAACTCACTCGAGTGACTCAGCTGCTGTTTCATAAATATTTCAAAGCTATTAACGCTTATGATGCGCTTATGATGCCAGCAGACGACAGCCCAACTAATGAGCAGTGACATAAAAGGTTTACAAAACAAACTATGACAAAATGCAGTCCAATGTTTAATGTCAGAATACTTAAAAAAGAGAAACACACCGAAATAACGAGAGAGAGAGAGAGAGAGCGGGAAGTCTGAAGAACTGTCATTTATGATAAAACCTCTACAAACTAAACTCTCGCCCCGTCCTCCGCCCAGCTGCAACGAATTTGATAGATCTATTTGTAGTGTCCCGCTCTGTTGCAGTTGCTGTTGTTGCTGCCTGTTAAATGCGACAACTTAAAATCCCATTTGATGCACTCTTCTTTTATGATGCAGGCCGCCCTGAGCCCTCCTCCTCCTTCTCCTTCTCCTTCTGTTGCTCTTCAGCTCTGGGAGCTGATGCTCTACCATTTCAATCTTCATAAACTTGACAAAAATCCCAGCGAGCAACGAAGATGAACAGAAAACGAAAAATTATGTTCCATTAATGGAGCGAATGTTTCCTTTTATGGGCTGCATATAAAATGTAAACTACTTAAGCGGCAGCAGCCCGAGACTGCAACATGTGGAAGCAGCAGCAGCAGCAGCGACTATCTCAAATTTTGGAGTATGTCTTTGCTCCTGTCTGGCTGCTGTCTCCTCTTTATTCTCCTCCTCCTCCTCCTGTCGAGCTGAGCACTCACACACACTCTGCGCATTGTCGCCCTGTCTCATTATGTCGCATGTGACACTGTTAATGATTATATGTATATGTTCTCTATGCCACGCCCTCTTCGTATACCCCAAAAAAAAAAAAAGAAATGAGAAAGTGGCAACAGGGAAGTGGAGTGGGGTGGAGTTTCCCCCTTTCTTCTTTTGGCTTGTTAGTGCAACCCGACGACCCCACAACGAAGACCGTGACGTGAAAATCTAGGAACAAATGTTTTGGTTCCCACTTGTGAAAATCCCCAATGCAACACAGACGACAACGACAACGACGACAGCTCGCAACTGTGGTTGCTGTTTGTAGTTCTAGTTGCGAGTTGTTCCCGGTTGAAGTTTCATTAAAAATACATAAAAATCAGAACGCATTTGAATCCAGGCAAAGGCAACAACAACAACTTATGTGGAGCAACAGAAGCAGGGACTACGAGTGATTTCTGGGCCCCTTTTTATATAAAACATGCTATAGTGTTGTATGGATTGCTTGTTTGTTTTATCAACTATTCTTATTCGTATTGTGTATGGAGTGTGGCGTCACTTTTGATTTGTTTGAACATCAGTTTGAACTAAAAAAGAAAAAACCTAAAAACTAATTGCCAGTCTTTTGTTTTGGGCTTCGCCCACGACAAATCACACACAAAATCCATGAGCAAAGACTTTTCTAGTAAACCACAACAAAACAGTTTAAAAGCTGTGGGAAAAGTTTACAGTTGTTCACATCTTGATTGGGTTTTAATTGTGGAGCGCTAATTTAAGAGGGTCCAACGCCAACTTGGGGGTTATTTTCAAGCTGTTTCCTTTTCCCTGCTAAGGTAACTATCAACTCTGCTAAGAATCTGTCTTAATTAGAACTATGTAATTGACTTACAATTAGGTGGGCGATGTTTTGAATATTTAAAATGCTTGCACTACATGCACAGGTGTTAAAGGTAATACTGTAAAAGTCGGAAGTGGTCTATGAAATACAGACTTTAAAGAATCTTCGAAATTCTTACAATAAAATTATTGCCATTGAGCAATTTAAGTTTATTAAACAAGAAAATTTCGGGAGACCTTTGTGAAGCAAGCAGCTACTTATTCATTGAAATTAATTGAAATTCAGTACAGCAGCATCTTTCATAGGATTAACTCTAGTAAGTCTTTATTCACAACTGTTACAATTTTTCCTTCGTTTTTGTCAGTATTTTCCATATCTTAGTTTCTCTCTACGGTTAATCAACTTAGGTGTAATTAACAGTAATTCTCTATCAAATCATAATCTTTGCTCATCTTTCCAATTGCTGTGCAGCCTTGATATCAATCGAAGGCAACCCCAGCTAAATGTGCTCCCTTATTGGACCACCCTTATTTGCTGGATGGAAAACATGTCCGTTAATATTTCCAATAACGCCCAAAGGCTTATTAATATCCCTGCCTCAGAACGCAGACCAAAGCACAGCAATGTTGTTAATAGCCAAAGGTCGTCGGTCGATTGCAAATCGACAAATTTGCACTAAACGCAAGTGCAGTTCATCTACCTCCTCCTTCCCAGTCTCAGGTTAGTGCAGGGGGTTTCTGCCCTGGCCTCCGGACAGGCACAACGACTTAACGGCAATTAATGCAAATGAAGGTGAATGTGCCTTCTCACTCTCTCTTTCTGGGTATGTCTGTTCCTCTTTCTCTGAACGATGGGACTAGGTTTAGACTGGAGGGCATTTGGTGCACTTGTGCATGCCTAATTATTAGGACAATTTGCTCATGGAATTTGCCTATTAATTAGCCATTGCACACGACCTTATACATTGACGACGGCGATGACGACGACGACGACCAAGTTTGGATTTGTGGGCTTTGACTAATGCACTCATTGATTATAATGAAATCAGACTGAAGCTCCATGTATGTCTGTCTCCTTCTCTGTGGTTCTGCGTCTCTGTGTTGGCCATCTTTTAATTTGCCCACGCTCATAATTAATAGGCAACCACCGCAGGATTTAATAGGATTTAATCTCAAAGGCGACTGCTATTCGGTTATTCGGTTTTCCTCATTGCAACATACCCCAAAATGCCTTCAAATAATTTCCAATGATTTATGTCCGTGTCGACTTTTCAAATTAACGCGATTTTGTGCAGAACTTGTGTACAGTCAGACTGTCAGATACTCTGCAGTTGAATTGGAAAACATAATTTAATTGAATGTAAATTTAATGTTTATCCTTAAATTATTATTATTAAATTATTCTCTGTATCAAATGTTCTAGTTGAGAGCATTATTTTAAGCACTTATTAATACTTTTTCTATTGCCTTAAAATTTCAGTCGTGATACGCTTAGAATATAAAGCTTCCTATGTTACCATTTCTGATTATGAGAGCCTTCTGAAAAGTGCATAAGCATCCCCTGTCCTTGTCCATACAGTGGCTGAAAACAGCATTTATTCCCGACACTGTCGTATACTTAAAAAATACAATTTTTTGTTCACCATCAAAAGTCATTTAAAATAAACGCACCAAATAATAATAATAGGAAAAATAACAATAATAACATCGCCCGTTTCAGTCGTGCGCAATACTAAAAAATCGCATATCCTTGTACTTATATATAAAAACATTATTAATCAATGTCCAGAGGAGAAATTCTTGTTGCCATGTCTTTGACAGGAGTCCAAAGAGGCCGCTCCGGCTGTGGCTCATATTGAGACTGTGCACAGGTCTGTCCTAAATTCGCGTCCCTTGGGGAAACTCTGGAGACACTCATCGCCTTCCCTTTTTTATGTCCTGGGGCCGCATAAAGCAGCTTAAGCCCAAAGGCGGCCACTTTTGGCCAAGGACAGCTAAAAGAGAGAGCCGTGGGCTAAGCGAACTTTGCTAATTTTCTTTCCTGTCACGTTGATTTTTTGTTTACCATTATAGCTGGGCTGTTGTCGCCTATGAAAAGGACACTCCCCTCGCCAGACACGGCGCCGGCAACTTGATTTACGTTGCAGCTTCCATCGCCGAGCGGCATTTCAATTAAATTTTATTTTCTATGAGCTCGGGCGTTCGAATCAATGAAATATAATCGAATTAATTACGTCTAGCTGGCAGTTGGAGCCGCTCTGAGCATTCGTTTAGGTGCTGCTATAGAAAGTCTTGTTCGTGCCACATAAATTTGCGATTCGGTTGCGTTTCATTGCCCACTGATTTTGGCCCGGATTTGTATTATTGTTAATGGCCAAGTTGTGTTAGCCATTCAGCTGCTGCTGACTTTGCATAAGGATCTGCCAAAAAGGCGGTCTCCAAAAGACTGAGACCACGTTTCAGGGGTTGCAAATCTCAATACTGCCCTGGATGGTCCGTGTCCATTTCTCGCTTTTAATTAGCATTCAGCTGGCGAAGAGTCGCCTCTTTGTTGCGTAATTAGCTGAGTTTTGATTTATTGCCGGGCGAGTGTTTGGCAGCTTGTCGCCCATGCCGTTCCCAGGTGCTATGTCCTTTGCTCCTGATTTTCCGCCTTTCCTCCCTTACGACTGGCAGCAACATTTCTCATGCAAATATTTGCAGAAAATTAAAATTGTCAAGTTGAAGCTTAATGCTTTGATGGGTTTAATTCCTCTACCAGCGAGCTGCTGTCATCAGCAAACTTTAAGAACTAAAAGAAAATAGTAAATTCCATAAATACTCTATACTTTTAAGAACAATAAGTTTCCTTTCGAATTCCTTCAGAAGTCTACCCAAGTACTAAAAGCAAGCATAACATAAATAGTACATATAAAACATACAAAAGAAAATTATGTTATTTATATGTTAACAGATTTCAATCATAGTCATTCTCCTTAGGTTTCTTAGGACATATCATTCTAATAAACGTTTAAAAGTTTATTAATACTATATATCAGAAGGTACATACGTATTTTAATTTACTCAAAAGTTAGTTGCAAGAGTCTTAAAAAAATCTGCCTAAGACGTCTGCAAAGAACATGGATTTTTAAACTGAATACTAAATAAGAATTTATAGTCCAGTCCATTCATTAATAACTAAAATTGCCGATTTTATTACAGTGTTGCATATTGCATAAAATAGGCTATGAAAACATGACCGCAAATTAACAATTTAATTTTGCCTTGCGCTTACAAAGGAACTATTGTTACTGTTGTATTTTTTCGCTTGTAATTAACTTTTATGATGTAATAAAAATGATGCTTAATGTAATGCAGCCTATCCAACAAATTCGCTTTCCATAATGTAAATCAGAGCGATTATAATGAAAATTGTGCTGTCTGTTGGCCTTGGGGAGAAAATACTTGTGGTTCGGGCACGTGAAAACCTTATTAGTCGACGGAGTAATAAAAATTAAACTTCATAACTACAATCTGCATATTTATCAGTTCTCGGCATGCGCTACATAAACGAATAACCATATACATAATATATACATATTTTTATCGCTCTCTCTTTCTATATTGCTCTATCTCTGTTTCGCGACTCCCCTACGGCATTTCAATTATGCGTTTGTCCAGGTGACTCGGACACCGACACAAAGGCAACAATGACCAGCCGATAATTAAATAATTTTAATGCAATAATGCCAGAGAAACACGCTTGGCGGCGGAGAAGGAGTCGGTGCATTCAGTGGCTGAGAGGGGCGTGGCAGGGGGACGTGAATGGGGAGACAACAGACAGAATTGAGCCAGCACTATCAATTTGTACATCGGCTTAATTGATAATCTTTGGCTATTATTTAAATGCGAGCACGTCGGAGCTTTGATTCGATTCAATTTGTTGCGCTAACGATTCCAATTTGATTGCGGGAGCGCAACCCCAACAACTACAACAACAAACAAACAACAAACACAACAACACACGCCACAACAAACGCCACAACAACCAACACCAAAACAACAAAGACATTGTATATGCGTGAGATTGACCAAGTGACGGACACACTCTGAAGTTTCCTATTATTTTATAGGGATCCCAATGGTTGTGTGGATGGGTGGGATCACTTATTGCGTGTGTGGCATATGATGTGAATTTAATTTGTGTGTTTGTCTGGCCAGTTCAAGGATAAGCTGGCATTCAAACTATGCTCGTGTTTAATTTGTAGGCATTTGGGGATATGGGGCGTTTTGTGTATAGCATGTTTATCGAATTAGAGTAGATATCCACCCACTGAATTAAGTTGCTTGCTGTAAAACGTAAACCAGTTCAGTGGAAAGCTCTAAAAGGAATGGAATTTCCGGCCGTATTCCTCAAAATTCATTTTCGTCTAATACTATCTCATGGAAGCCAGGAACATCTGATTTGCAGTTTGCAGAAGTTTCCATAGTAGAAGTTGATCTTTTTTTATTTCCACTCTTTCTACTCATTCAATAAAAAAATTATGCTATTTTCTAGTCGCTTATCTTTAAAATACTTCGCACATTGGTTTTGTCTTTGTCCCTTGGTGCGAGTGCCTAAGTCTTTGTCTCGCTCAATTTAAAGTGAGTCTTCAGACTCATTTGTTTGATTGCTGACCCATTATAAAAGCTTATGTTATTTAAGCGAAAGTCCCATCTAAATCTACACTGCAGTTGTTCATAAAGCCTACAAAGGCTTATGCCAAATTAGCCCCGGATTCAAACGGCAACTTCAAAGTGCACAATTGGCACAGGCACTGGGAATGGGGTTGGGTTGACCACACCTCCTCCCTGGAGTACAACAACTGGCCACCCAATTGCAGTTCCTCTTGGCCTGCTGTCTGACCTGACCTGTTTTGTTTTTAGCTTTGCCCTGGCTCACACTGTTTTGTGGCTCCTCCTCATCCTCCGCCTCCTCCTGCTCCCTTTGGACAACCTATTAATACCCAACAAGGCCGTAGCAGCTATAGGCAGTGTAGAGGGCATGGGGTGGGATTGTCCTTAGCCCGGCCAAATGCATTCAAACCAAATAAAAAGCTAATTAAATTAAAAGCTAATTTTAGAGTGAAAGTAAAGCGCAGTAGCTCGTCCGGGAGAAAATGGCAAATGGCGAAGTGAATACAGAATCTACTATACTCTTCAATTGAACGAGGATTTTACATGTTATCAGGGAATCAAACCGATAAAAATGTAGATTACAGAATACAATATTTGTATTGTTAATTGTGTTGTATCTAATCCGATCAATTTTTTAATATTAAGCAAAATATAAATTGAAATGTAGAGAAAACTATTTAAATTCAACGAAATAATATTCTCTTAGCTATTTATAATATTTTAAGCTCTTTTTATTATTCTCTAAGCTATTTATATTTTATTTTAAATTTTTAAAACATCGCACTTACTTAACAAAGGTTACAAATAATTTTTTTGAACTTTGTACCAGTTTATTATATGCTGTACTTTATTTGTATTTTACAATAGTTTTCTGAAAATTGGAACATAAACACTAATTCTGTGTGTTTTATACCTCAATTTTAAAGGCAATCAGAATTTGTCAAATTTGGCTCTAATCAATATTTTATGTGAAATTTTCCCGTACATTTAGCAGCCTCTGATGAAGCCCTATTGCATTAGAAATAAAGTTTAGGAAAGAACCTTATTAATTTATTTTTCAGTTTTTTCATTTTGTCAGAATGCACTGCGTATTATAAGTTACTCTCCAGATATTTTCCAGCGAATTGCGTATTCGTCGAGTTATTTCTCTTTTCTTTCTGCAGCTTTTATTTACCAATTTAAAAAATTAAATTTTATGTCTTCTCCAAAATGATATGATAAACGCCACAATATGTTAAATTTATTCTAAAAGTCTTTTGTTGATGGGCTCTGATGGCGGAGGGGTTGTGTTGTGGCTGCTGTTCGAAACGACAGTGCCTACAAATTGTGTCCACGAGTCGTCGACGAGTCCAGCGTACACTTCAATAAAATAATACCCGCTGGGGAACATATGGCAGTGCAGAATTTTATTACGCCGTTTATGGCTTTTCAGCGTTATGATGATAGAGGCGGCACACACAGTGGGTGCGGGAGGAGGGTGGTGGACCGGGAATGGGAAGGAGAACCGGAGCGGGGAGATTCGGCTTGGATCCAATGCTACCAATAGTCGGCTCGGCGGTGCGCGAATATTTATTGATGTCAACAGTGGTATGACGAGGAAAGAAGAGTGTGGGCAGGGGAAGGGGCTGATGGGAGTGTAGGCGTCACTGAATGTGGGAAGAGCTACGTGCCGGCATTTTAGCATTAAACGCGGTCGACGGACGCTATCAATGCGCGTTGATCTAAACGCTTGACACGCCTCGGCGCCCACCGGCGTGTGACATATGTCGATGTTGAGGGTGGCAACCCTTTTTCGCGTTATGTCCGATAACAATCGGTATGAAGAAAATTACTTAATTTTCTTCTTGTTTTTTGTTTTATTTTTTTTTTCTTTTCTTTTTCTTCTCATTCGCAGTGAGTTGTAAAATTTAGCACGCGACTCATAATTCAAATGTCCTGGCAACGTCGAGTTGTCGTGGCAGTTGGTTGACTGTTTGGTTTGGTTGGGTTTTTTTATTTTACCTGTGCCGCACACGTAACCCAGAGAATATCCTGATGTTGCCGTCAAGTCGTTTGGCCTTTCAGAAATTTGTTTATTGCGGCACTTGAGCAAAAGTGGCATCATCTTCCAACAAACATTACGAAAAGCTTTAGAGATGGAGTTGAAGTCGGAGTTGGATTCTTGGATTCGACGTGCCTGAGCCATTTTTGCCTTTTCCTTCCGCTTGTCTGCTTGTTTGTGCTTTGCTTTGCAGAAATCGGTAAAGAAATGACAAATAAGACGCCACACTCCCCCTTTTCCCTCACTCTCTCTCTCTTCTTGGCTGTCAACGGTTTGACGCTGGCTTTTGTTGTTGTTTTTGTTTTTGGACGTAGCTAAAAGTAAACTAATATTTCATTTGAAAAATATACCAGCAATGTCTTTTGTACATTTATTTTTTGACATGTTGTTTTGTTTTTCACTCTGTCTCCAATCTCCAGCTCTTTCTTTTGCCATTCACATTCCTGTTCCCATTCTCCATCTCATTCTCTGCTTCATTGCATAAGCGCACGTTCTCTGCGGGACCAAAGACAACAACCCGAGAAGTCCTTGAGCAATGTTCGCGTTCAGATTTACGAGTATAGAAAACGTTTTCATTTGAATAACAAGCCAGCAAATAAGTCTTTTGGACAGCCTTAGATCCGGCGGAGACGTTGCTTTGTACGTGTACCAAATGCTTTTCATAACAAAAATTAAGATGGAGTTGCTCTGACGGCAGCCGACTTTATGAAATATATCTCTTTGAGCTATATACTTATTTGGGTTAGGCTACAGCCGCTTGGGAAATGCCAGTCAACTGCATTGCAACTGAAATCTTAATTGCCATATTATGTGACAAACCCAGAAATACTAGCACTTCCCTCAAATAGTCATTTTAAAAGTGCAATCACACTAAATTACAGATCAGGTGACTTAAAGTACTGTAAAATTGAAAACAAAATATGTGAATATTATTAAAATGCACAATAAAAAATATTTTATTGGTTTAATTTAAAAGCTGAAAAGTATTTAATGAAATGATATTTTTAAAAAATCGATCGAACGTTAATCGATTTTCTGATTTAAATTAGATGCCTTATGCCACTAGTATTTTCTATACAGAACTATATATATCACTGTGGAAGGCAGTGCACCCAAAAACCCAAACACAGCATTATTAGATCGGGTGGGCCGATCGCAATCTGAAATATATGCAGATATTTGCATTAATCTGTCCAGCTTTGGTTGGGACAATGTGTTGTGACAAATGCATATTTTATCACCAACATTTCTGATATTCAACGATATTTAATTAAATATATGAACTTTCTGAAATAAATGTTTATATATATTTGATTTTTTTTTTGTATATTTATCAAATAAACAATTTGATATCATAAGCTTTATAAGAGTCTCAATGTATGTAGTGTGGCCTACCTAATGACTTGCTCAACAAAATGAAAAGCTCTACAAAAGGCCGTAAAAAAACAGCCTGGCATTTGTGGAGGCTTGTTATTATTGTGCAGCCTTTCATCAATTTTTCCGCTGATGTTCTTGTACATTTTTCTCAGTCGTCAGTTTTCCGCGGCAACTGGCTTATATCAAGTTCTACAGCACGTTTTTTTGTGTTTTTATACACATACATAAATTTCTTTTTAGCATTTTATATTATACAGTTCATAATAAACCTACTAAATTCTATTTAACTTTGCTGCGCTTTTGAAAACCAGTTAAATATAATGAAAAATACTTTATAAAGGCGCTGCAAGCATACAAATAAAATGCAGGCAAATTTTTCGCTATGCTCCGGCAGTCTTTCATATGTGTGGGGAAAGCTTTTTGATATTTTCAGGCAGAAAATATTATACGACCAGCTTGTGCGAAAAAGGAAGTTTTTAATTAAATTATGTGTGCAGTTGAATGTAAAGTATAAATCTGCAGAAATTCCCAAACACAAAAATTATGCGGTAAATAAACTGGACATTCTAGATGGGCTAGACACTACGAGTATTTGCTGTATTATGGACTGTGGGCGTGGCATGCACAGCAATTGGCCTTCAGGCGGCAGCATAGTTTCATTAATTTTCCAAAATGTCAACAACTAATCTGCCAATTTGTTACGTTTTTTCCCTGCAGTCGCCTAAGGGTTGGGGTAAAACAGTGACGGCGAGAGGGAGGTTGGGAGATTGGATTAGCAAATTGCTTGTACGCCACAGCATCAAAATCCTGTTTACTTTGTCAACATGTGTTAATGCCGCGAGTAAGCCATGAAAATCGAAGACCAGACAACATCTGAGACCTTCCTGGGCTCGTCCTTGCTGCACTTGGGCTGTCGCCCTTCAGTTCCTAGCTGTTTGAATGTTTGGCAGTTGCTCTCCGCTAATTTTTGCTACTTTGGTGCAAGTTTTCTTGTCCCAGCAAGGCGATTAATGTGTCACGACAATATCAAAGCTAATTGATCAACCGACAAAGCGATGCTCCTATAGAAAGAGACACACGCACAGATAATAAGGGGGAGAAAGAGAGGGAGAGATGGAGAAAATGTCAACTTTGGTAATTAGTTGTGGACAAGATAAAGTCCATCAGAAGATGAGGTGCGTCGCTTGACTAATTATGCAATCGTTGACCACTTGATTATTGCCAAGGCTAAGACGTTAGACTGATTGGCCAACAAATGAAACAACTTTATAGAGATAAATAATAAATAAATAAAGGTATTTAGTTAATTTTCCAGATTATTCGTGTAAGGTTGTCTCTCATTATTCCTATGAATTGAGTGTAAATTAAGTTAAGGAAACAAAACAATAAATAAACACTTAATATTTTCAGACAGTTTATCATATAATATTTATAATTAATGAGTTCCAGTTGTCCGCCGAGTGCATCCTTTTCAACCTACTCCTTCGGAGGGGTCTCACGGGGGATTCACGGTTAATGTAATTCCAATGTAAAGATTTGATTAGCTAGAGTATATCAAAAATTATACCTATGTGTAGGTATTTACATTTGAAATTGGTTCGAAGAAAGAAGCTATAATATTCGCATATCTGTATTTTGATTCTGTTCATGACTCCTTTTGGTATTGTCTCCAATTCTAAATAAAAATTTAAATATACTTCAAAACGCTTATTATCGAATAATTCAACTAAATTACTCTGTCGCAAAAACATTGATTTTATACGAGTATAATTGCCTGTTCTATCAGGCAAAGTCTTTATTCTCCCCTTATGATTGCATGTGTTTTTAATGTATCCTTTACATACCTTACGCCCTTTACAGTTTCAAATTGCCCCATCTATGCTTTGCCATAATCATCTATTTATATTCAAAGGTTCATTAAGCCCTTGAACTCTTAGCACAACACTATGTTGGCATAAACACAACACTTCTCCGACCACTCGAACCACTTTACACACACCTCAAACACCCACATTTCTTATTTATCAGTAGCGGCTGATGAATAAACCCCAAATAACAGTGTTACGCTATATATAACCCATACTTTACCTACCCTCAGCTATTCAAAGTGGCCCTAGCCATAGTGCTATCCCTGTTTCTGTCCCTATCCCTATCCTAATCCCTAAAGATATCCATATCTGTTGGCATTGCTGTGGCCCAGCGATATGTGCATTTGTTAAGTGAACTGTAAATACAATTTCACATATGACGCGAGTTCCGAGTTGGAGCTGAGTGAGCATCAGTTTCCAGGGCGGCGTCATTCGACATTGGGGTGGCACCAATTTCAATTTATGCGATACAAGCGATAACTCTTTGCCACCCCGCCCCATAATACACCCCTCTCTCTTTCTGTCTCCGTTTCATCTGCATGCAAAACGAAGCTACCTGCACCTTTGGCTTCGATGGCGGCATCGATGGCAATTCCCGAAGCGTGCCTCTGCCCTTCAGCCTCGTCTCCCCCCTGTCTATCTGTCTGCCTGTCTCTCTCCTTCCTGCTCCATGCGGGGTGCACACAGACCTTGATCCAATTTTGTCGTTCCGCACTCCCAAGCCCCGTGCGGCCCCTGATGTTGTTGTTGCTCTTGTTGTTTTTGTCGGTGTAATGCGACGCAACGGGCGAGCGTCTGCATTAAAATAACATTTTTCTATTGGATTCAATACTTCAACTCTGACGCCGTTCGGCTTTTGGGACTCTTGGCCAACGAGAGGGGAATTTGGCTGGAATATATATTTTATTTCATGGGTGTTTAAATTTTAAAATAACAAGCGACGTTGGCATCGCTCACTGACACGTGGCAGTCAAGAGCAGGAGTTGGGGAAAAGAACAACAACAACAACACATTCAGAAGGAGCAAGGACACCAGGTGGGGTTAAAGTGTAGCCGCCGGTGGCCATAAAGCTCGTGTTACAAAGCGGCTGGCGACTTCTTTCGCCGTGTGTGTTATTGTTGGGCCAAGTGTATTTGTTTATTGGCCTCATTGCCGCTTCTACAATTGCATTTGCCACGGGCAACTAAACAGAGGACGGTGTGCTAGCGAAAGTCCTTAGGTTTCGTCACTCTTTTTTTTTAATTTTTGGTTGGGGTTACAAGCACTTGGCTTTCATCTAATGCGACTTAAACCTGATGGGCTTATGCAAATTATGCCGAAATGCCAGCAGCTCAGCTTTTGGCCTGGTGGCTGTGGTGTTTTTTCCTCTTTGCACCTGTATGTCATTCAAAGTTGGCATCATATTTATTTTAACCAAAAACTCACGCTTCGTATATCAAAGCAATGTGCTCGAAAAACTTGTCAGCTCTTTGTAAATTTAAATAATATTTTCGTGTATCACTTTTCTTTAGTTCAAATATTACGTTAGCGGGAATATTCGCTAGGGTTCCGCTCTAACAATATGATGAAGTGGTAGTATTTAAGTTCATAATAAGCAAAGGTGATTAGGTATTTTGGAAACCTTTTCAAGACGCAGTGCTTACATTCCTAGTGAAATTCAGCTTTCTTTGAAGGCTACTAATTAGGAAATTTATTTTCTCCAAGAAATCACTCTTGTTTGATTTCATTGTAATACAAAATCAGAGATATCTTTCCTACTTTGTGTACTTTTGATTCCTTAAAATCTGTTACTCCGTGATAAAATCTCGATATTCTTAAATTAAGCTTGAATTTGTATATTTCTTCGCCGCAAATATTTTGATAAAATTTTTTTTTGTGATTTCAAGTGACTCAGGTTTCTTGACTATTTTAATGTTATATAAATATGCCATTAAAAATACATGATAATGTCAAGAATTTTAAACTTGTATTTAAGAAAGTTTTCTTCTTTTTGTTTAGAAATTGAACTATGTTATATTTGAAACTCCCGCCTCGAGACACACACGATATGGTAAAACTCCCTTGCGAATTTTGTATTGTGTGTCGCGTAACTTTGAAGCTGATTTGATCTAAGCCTTGAGTCCTAGTAGAACATTACCTATGTTGGAGAGACAGTTGACAGTGGCAGGAGCGCCGTATTAAGTTTGTTGAGAAATGGCAAGTTGTTTTCCTTTTGGCATCGCTGTTGACAGAGCGACCTTTTATGTAAATTGTGTCACCCATATGCATTCGCTTGTAAATCCGCAGCTGTTGTCAGTCGCAGTGGCCATTAGTCAGAGGAATCTGCGCCAGAAGTGCCCACAACTGGTTCCACTCTCGCCACTCTTAAGACCATTAAATGCAACAGCAACAGCTCAAAGTTCCCTGATGCCATTTCTCCTCCTTCATCTTGTTGGTTTTCTTCAATTTTTTCTTTTTGACTGACTGACTCAGTGGTGGGTGGGGTGCGGAAATGCTCGCACAATGCCGAATGCCAAATGCCGACACGCGCACAGGATTTTCTGTCACTGACACCCTCATTCTCATTCCCATCCCAACGTCTCCATCCCCATACTCATCGTAAGAGGGAAGGAGTCAGGGACTCAGCTGCAGCAATCCCCCTCGAGATGTTCTACTTCTCGTTGCATAATTATCAATGTGCGCACTAATGAAGCCGACGCCGTAAAATATGACGAAGGACATGTGCCAGAAGTCCAGCTCCCGGGATTTGCAGGCCTAAACAAACAGAAGTCTGTCCTTCCCTGACAATTGGACCTGGACTTCAATTTGCCCGGCGCCTGCCAAAATTTGACGCTTTTACGCAATTTTTCTTGGCCCATTATGTTTATTATTGTCTTAGCTTGACGCATTGTCCATTTCGGGGAGGGTTATGTTGTAGAAGAACCATGCATTATGCTTATTGCTTGGCCCGACTGAACTCCATCCCCCTCTTTCTCAGCTGACTAGCTCTTAAATGTTTGCACACAAGCGCGTTTATAGTCGCAGCTTCCTGCCGTTTGCATTCATAATCCTAATGGAATTGATTTCGGTCCTGATCTCTGCTCCGAATGGATGGATAATATACGAAAATTGCCACTGCTGCGGTTAGTCAGGAAGCTGTCTCTCTCCACTGAGGAGGACCTTGCCTCGAGAAACCCCCGAAACAAAAGCTGACGACCATATGCCAAAAACTTTCTCTGGCTTTAAGGGTCGCGACTTGCTTTCACATCCAAAGTCGTTCGCAGGGCAATAAATGAGTGCTTATAAATCAAACGAATGCTTATTATATTCATGCAGTTTTAATGAGTTTTTCTGCTGCCTCCTGCTGTCTGCGTGAGTGTGTGGGTGTGTGTGTGTGTATGTGTGGGTGTATCCTATTGGTTAAAAGCAGAATCGACGCATAATTGTTTATCCTTTTAGAGGCATGCGTCGTTCGGTGAGGTCATTGACTGGTCATGTGCCTGTTGGCCAACTAAGTGAGGGTTACTCCTGGTTGGATTTGTTATGTTACTCTAAATGTCAAAGGACATTATATGGAATATATGAACCGACTGGGCTCTTAATATAATTATTTAATTGCTTCCCACACTCTCTAACGCATTCAATATGGATATATTTAATACTTTCTGCAAATATGAAAATGTGTACCATTTAGTTTTAAGTTAATTTGAGTTAAAACTAAATGGTACACATTACCTTTTTAATTACTCCAACTAAGTGGACCGTTTCAATAAAAAAAGTACTAAAATAAATTTCTATAATACTTGATATAAGCATCTGATCTGCTACACACTCATAGAAGGACAGACAGATCTACGAACATGTCTCTATCTACTCAAATATTTATACCTTACTGCGTCGGAGGTACTTCCTACACCCTTAAAATTATTTTTTTAAGTAAAGGGTATAATAAGAAGTCAAGCAATAATTTCAGACAAAGGAGCAAGAACTTCAACAATTACTTATCAAACCATAAAACTTAGTTTCAGCCACAGAATCAACACATTTATCAAGGTATCCATACAATTACCCAATCTGTAAGCTTGGCTAACTAGTTTTAAACTAAACACAGTGTCACTTATCTAAATCCCCAATAACAAAAACAACGACAACAGCATCACGAGTGACAGTCTTCAAGTCTTTACCGCAAACACACTTGTATAAACATTCCCAACTTTGGGCAGCTCTTTAATTAACAACTTTTCCTGTGTAAGACATATGAAAGTGAGGTGAGGTGTAAGCTACCAACGAGTGCAGTTATTGGTTTGGTTAAACTCCCAGAAAAATCAGCAACAACAACAAAAGACACTATAAAATAGTTCCAAAAAACGACAGAGTAAAATTAGTTTAAGTAGATAAACGTTAAGTTGCTACGAGTAAACACAATAATTTGCTTTTAATTTGACATTTTGTAATTCAAACGAATGTCCAACGGGAATTCAGGGCAATGTCGCAGAGCGAGCGATTTCACTTGAAATAAATGCAAAAGGCAAATGAAATTTGCAGCGGCGGGTCCGACATATCAATGAAGGGTTTTCTATTTATGCTGCTCTGTTTGGCCAACACATAAACACACACACATACTGCAAGCACAACAACAAAGGACGAGAAAGAGGAAAACAACTCACATTTAGGGCAATCGTCATTAGCAGTAACCGAGGCCAGAGCAGCAAATGAGCTTGGATACCCTCATTCCGAGTGAATGAGTGCCAGCATTCAGCATCGTCCTATGTCATTCACTTGCGGTTTAGGGGTCTCCACATGCACCATCCTAAACATGCCTGGACAGACCTGGTTTCAGCATCAGCCTCGGTTTCGGTTTCGACACAGCCAAAAATATTTGCCGCTTTGGGGTCCGAGGTTTTCCTGCCCAACTCTCGCCTGCCTGCCTGCCTTGGTGACAATTGAAAATCCAATAAAGGCCGCTCCCTTCCCGTCCAAAGTGCTCCGTTTTCCTGGTTCCCCGGTCCCTTAGGCTGCTGCCCAACACTCCGGTTGTAGCTATTTTAATTTAAACGAGGTTGCCGCCTAATCACAAAACCGGCGACGTTTTGAAACCCCAAAAACAATGGCCAGACCAATGCGCATCCTGTATGGCCAAAATATTGAAGTAATGAACTTGCTTTATGTTGGCACTGGGCGGATGGGCGGTCCATGGGCTCTATCAAAATGCCACTAAAGTTGAACGTAGTTTGAGGCTGTTTTGGACGAAGGACGTGGCACTCGCACTTTGAGTTAATGGCACATAAATTTTGTGCTCTCTCCCATCATTTTTGATTACTTGGGCGTAGTCCAGAAGGGCGCTCAAGGCAACAGCAACATCATAATAGTTGGACTCTAGATTTCTATTCATATGTATGGTCAATCGGTCCTTGTACCAATTAAATTTGATCAAATTCGGACCATTTGTCAGACCCAATCTTTAAAGAAAAGGTGAGAGATTCCTAAATAAGTATTTTTGATGTGATCTGAGTATGTGTTACGCAAGTGCAAAATATTTCAATATCTTAATAGGCTAACTTATTTACTTAACTTTATTATAATACTTTATACATTTGTCGATCATTTATAGGCATATTTATATTAAACATTAATAATATGTATTTTAGTTAGTTGATAAAAATAAAACAATCTGCTGTTTACTAGGCCACCATATAAAAAAGGCCGCCATATAGAAAGTATCACAAGTATAATATTTAAGTGATACTTATGACTAGAGAGCCATTGTCGGACTGTTTTTTAATACAACATGTGGCTTTTTTTATTAGGTTGAATGGCTTAACAAGATATTTTTCTTTGTCAATATAAATATAATTTTATGACAAAATGGCTTAGCAAATTGAGAGATCCAAATAACTCCGACAAGATTAATTTACGACATTTGATACAAATGCATTCTACTTATTTCTAACTAGTCTTTGTTTGCTTGCGTTTGTGCCTTGGCAAGTGGGCAGCCCCAGTCCGAACACAAAAGACTTGATTGAAATGAGGAACCAGCTGCCATTCCACTCGCTTTGCCACCTGCTCTTCCCCCGTCCCCATGGCACACATGTCACCAAGTCCTTCAACAGCTTTTTGCCTGGTCGAAGACTCAGATTGGGCAACACTGGTTGGTGAGTTGGTGGAGTGTGGGAGAGGGTCAGTAACAAGTCTCACGACAGCAACACCTACGCACAGGCAGAGGAAGAGGCAGAGGGAATGTCACACAATAGCAACACACCACAAAACAAGTGTCGAGCAGTTAAGTTTTTGCCTCGAAAAGGATGTGTGTGCGTGTGGTTGTATGTGTGTGTGTGGCAGTAGTTACTGTTCCAGGACCTGGTGTCAAATGCAAAACCGGATGCGGAAATGCAGGCAACAAGACACGAAAGGGGACCACAAAGAGGAGACCAGCCAGCAGCTAGCCAGGACATCAGAGCCAGCCAGTCAAGCGGGCAAGCAAATCAGCTTTGCACACGCATACAGCACACATACATACAAACATACACACACACACATACACGGACAGGACATGGAGACAGACACACAGTTGAGTGATTTTTCGATTATCATTTGCACGCCTTGGGTGACAAATCAAATGCTCAGCAAGTGCATTGAAGCTTGGACGAGGCCCCCATCAGGATATGCTTGCTTGGCCAATCTATTATTGCTTTTGTTGTTATTGTTGTAATTGTTGTGTATGTTGGCTGGTAAAATTTACAGGTGCTTAGAAGCAAAACGGCACAATGACAGTACATGTGGTTGCTCGAGTCAAAGAGTGTGTGAGAATCTGTGAGTTTCTGTCTGGTGTTTACAAAACACTTTTTACTCCAGTTTACAGTTTAATCTGATCATTGCTTAAGTTAATGACGATTCACAGTATATTCAGCTTTGCCTAAGACCTTTAATTTTTATTTCTTATTCAGGTTGCATCCCGATTGAAATTAGATGGATTTTATGGTCCGTACTTTTAACGCGATGTATAAATAATAGTATGTATTTGAGACTGGGTCACCTAAATAGTTATCTTTTTATGTCTGAAAGTAGGTGCTTTTTTAAAATGAGTCATCTTATTTTTGTTTCGTTTTAAGTCTGACATCGATTAAAAACTGCTTTTAAAAGAAAGTAACTACCATCCAAAGGATCTTTGTCAAGTTAGTACCACATTTTTGACATTTTAATTATTATTTTACCATACTTACAAATTCTTCTGAATGATGAACATTCTCTTCTGCGACATTGTCATTACACAATTTCGTATGATTATTCGAATTGTTTGATATGTTTGAATATCTAAAGACATTTATGATTTGATCTTGAGCAACATCAATGTCCCAAAATATTGGACATTGTAATTGACTTATTCAAATAACAAATATTATTAAATTTGCAAGCCTACTTTGGCAAAACACTATTGGCATCTGGGTACAATTCATGTACATTATACATAGCTTAAGCTCACTTGTACAACATGACGTATGCGCGTTATTAATGCCCATGCAATTTATATGCGCATTTTATGACAATACACACATGCATATTTATTGAGTGTGTATAACTATGTTTACTTTAATTACAAGCCTGGCATTGGTTCGTTGCTGCTCCGATGCCTATTGAAAGTCCTGGTACAACCAGGGCCAACTCCTTCGACTGAAACAGACAATTTTAATTGCAGCATGAAGGCAAGCCAACGACAACATAGCTAGTTGATGGATTTTGTTGATTGTAGACCGAGAGTCGATTGACAAATTAAATTGCTTATTGATGAGCGGGAAACAATCTCAGTCTTCTCTATCTCTCTTTCTCACTATTCTGTCTCTCTCTCTCTTGTATGGAGTGGAAATTGCATACGTCAGCTGCTTTTAGGCGTCATCATCCTCTATGAAAATGAAATAAGTGCATAATGGAAATTTGCGAAAGCCAATTTGGTAATAATTTAAATTGAATATTTATGTTGTGTGTAAGTGTGTGTGTGTGCGTGTGAGTGGGTAGGTATTTAGAAGAGGTAGGTAGGGCGGCACTTCATTTACAATCAACTGCAGGCATTGTGAAGAGCAATCAGAGTAAGCGAGATGAAGCGATTGCTATGCATAGTACATTAGTTTTGAGTGAGCTGCCTATTTGCATTTGTGTATTTGTCTTTTGCAAATGTATTTCTAAAATATACATACACTCACTCACGTATGTATACATACAATGGCAGACAGACCCAAACCCGTCCTCCTTTGTGTCCTGTCAAAACTTCAACTGTCATAACACTGATGAGAGAGCCATTTAAATTAAAGTTTTGTTTGTATTGCATTAAGCCTAGACAAATTTGCTGAGTCTCTTCTCTGTTTGGCAATTTATATCCGAATACATTTATTGAATAGCCATAAAGCACATGAATTTGCCTATGTCGACTGCAAAAATGTCCCAACAAATTGGTGGCGCATTACTTCAAATACTTAGTATACTTGTATACAGTGAGTATATGACACGTTGCACACAAGACAGACAAAAACCATTCTTTGATGTTGACACAAAATTTGTCAACAAATTAGAGCCAAATAACTTTGATTCTAAATCAGTGCAATCTCAAAGGATATTATGTGTAAATTATTTCTTATGCAGTCTGCTTAATAATTTTATTGATCATCTCAATTAAATTACAATAGAATTATATATGTAGATAAATATTTAAGTATGCAAACATATTTTTGAATTAGCCTAAATTTATATTTCTTATCAGAAAATTTTAACAAAAGTTGTTTCTTTTAAATTTAGTTAGCTGTAATTAATTTAAATATTTTATTAACTAATTGTAGAAAATTGAACTGAGCATTCGAAATAATAAATTCTAAGATCTAGTCAGATTACCAGCATTACTTTCTTATTAATTTTTTTTTTACCAATTTGATTTCTTTGGAAGCAAAAGAAAACCAAGCTAAGCAAATGAACTTCAAAGTGAGCTTACCCAACTGCAAAAAGCTTCGTCCATTACCAAAAACCATTAATACTGTGCTGGTTTATAGAAAATCATTTGAAAAGCACAATAACCATAAGGAGCTTACTCTAAGCATTCAACTCATTCAGAAATTCAGACTTCATGGTGCCTCAAGTGTCCATTAAGACACTCAGTAGGGCCAAAATCAATGGCTAATCAATTGAAATATGCGAGACAGCTTACACCTGCCAAGTCTCCACTCTTCCAAATTGTCAACTTATTTGAATAAAAATACCTGACCCTGACCCCCCAGTTAATCCAAGCCAATTGAAATCTCCATCAGCAGCTTAACACCTCTGAACCTAAAGAATCTGCCATCATAATTTCTGGTCCATTTACCAGTTGCCCATTAAGAATACTAAGCAATTTCCTTATCAGCTTAGATGAAATCCTGCCGCCAGTGATGTGCTTCGAATCTGAATCCGTGTCTCCTGTCATGCAATAATAATTAGCATAGGGACGAGCGAACCACTCAAAACTCTGAAGCTCTGAGCACGGAGTACTCGAAATTTTATCGTTTCGATAATCCGGAAAAGCCGGGAACGTATTGCTTCCTCAAATGTTCATTATCATCCTCATGAGCATCGTTGTTACTATTGTGGTTGTTGACGGCCGAATTCATAACTTTGGTGCATATTATTAAAATTCGAGAACGTACACGTCAGTCCACTGTCAATGACTCCAACAGTATTCTGGGCTGTCCTGTTCTGTCCCGTCTGCGGCAATTGTTCAGCTGGAAGCAATCAAAAATGTTGATAAAATAATTTCAAATTCCATTTATATCCTTAAGGACAATTTGGCATTCACCGGTACTAATAATATTATCAACAGCAACCTCATCAGCATCATCATCGCCATCGGAATCGTCGTCATCTTTGTCGTGTCGGCATTCATCGATGTTGGATCCTCCTGCCTGCTTTTGAACCTGTCCTGCGGCGAGCTTCCTTTCGCTTCCTGGCATCGCCGTCGCTTTTACAATTTGTCAGCAATTGAAATTCAGCAAACATTTTTGAATTTGTTTGCCTGGCTACACTTTGGCCGCGCTTTCAGTCAGCTTGAGTTTCGTGTTCGGGTTTCGGTTTCATGGTTGCCCAGCAGGCACATTTTGCATTTACCATTTCCCTCTCCCATTCATCGATTGCCTTGGTTTGTTGCCGTCATTGTCGTTGTTGTTGCCGTTGTCATTGCATCTCGCCCGCTGCCGTTTGGCTGTAGCTGTGGCATGCCTCCTGTGTCTCTGTGGATGTGGATGCCACGGCACCCACTGTTTTGATTTTTATCCACAGCGTGAATATGCAAATTGCCAGTGGAGCCAACAACGGGCCTCTAACAAGGCGAGCCACTACACAAGCCCGATTGCCAGGCCGAGCTCCCAGCTCTGTCGCTACTTCAAAACCTTTTGGCCAGTCAGAGCCAATCAAACCTGCAGCCTGACAATGGTCCAAACGATTTGATTTTTGGTATGACGCCAGACGCCAGCCCATGTCTAGGTAAATGCCCTGCAGCATATTCAGTGTGCCCAAATTAGTGAGGTTACCGCTTTACCCTGAATATGAACTGAACTGTTCAATATAAATGGAAATTTTGAGTTATGCCAGAGTACACAATGCGACAACTTATGATTTGAAAAGCCAAGAGTTTTGATAAAAAATTAGATTATTAATATGAAAGACTTCTATAAAGAACGCCGAGCATTTGATACCCAAAATTCAATTCTGCATGACAACAAATCAATAACAATAATTATTAAACAATCGATCCTCAGGCATTTTTATGATAAAGCATTTCGATTTGGCGAGTTCGGTCATTCGTTAATTTGTTTCAGAATAATTTTTTTTTCACAATTTGGAAAATTTTAAATACATTTAATAAATAATTGAAAAAATGTGAATGAAGAATTATGAAATAATTTGTACAGCGTTTCAGTTAACTCTTAAGCGTACTAAAGCTGAAAATACGATTTATGAGTATGTTTGACAAAAGCTATATTCAATTACGGCTCTTACAAAACTTTAACTTGTGTTATAAAACTATTGAAACTTTATTAGAATTCATTTGTAATATAAACTAAAGACATTTGGTTTATAACATTTATCACGTGCTGTCTTAAGCTCGAAAAACCGCTGCGCGCTATCAAACAATTTCCAACAGCGGGAGTACGAATGAAAAACAAAGCTGGCAAAAAGTTCATGCAAAAATTCAATTGCATATTCAAGTTTTGCACTTCAAATTCACAGATTTGTATCGAAGTGCTCGTATGAATACCCAAAGAGTTTCATTCCCGGTAGCGAACCCAGCACGGCTTGAGTGCCAGCCCCAGCTTCTGTCCCAGCTCCAGTTCCCGTCATAGCCCCAATGCCAATCCCAATCCCTCTGCCGGTGCGAAACGGAAGCAGACTTGGAACCCGAAAGGAACCACAGGGTGTCTAACGTACAACCGGCGAGATAAATCTTTAGCCTTTGAACAAATGTTTGTGCATATTTGAACTTGCCAGCCCAGGCAAGCCAATTTTAAATTGGCAAAAGGTTAAGCCGAAAAACTAACAACCAGCTGCTGGGCTTGGGACCGTCAAGGAGCAGCGGAGCAAGGGACATTCTTCAGTTTTAGGAGCTGCTACGTTAGTGGCATACATAATTAAGTGATATGCCATGTTTACCGGTACTGGAGCATTGCTTATTCATCGATTTCCAGGATACTTATTATAATTATCAGAAAGGCTTCTAACTAAAACTAAAGCCAAAAAGCTTGGTATATTTATGTATCTAAATTTTCTTAACACTCTTGATTGCTTTATATTTATATTTATTTTTACTTAGTTAAAAAATAATAATCAACGCCAAGAGGCCGATAATTTCCCTATGCTTGAGTCTACAAATTGAAACACGCATTGGTATCGCTAATACATTTTTTCATAGCCTTTCAAATTAATAAAAACTGATTCAAATCAGGTACATAGTTAACGGCTGCGTAAAAGGGTTTCTCAATATTTTTATATTGTTTTAATAATTTGATATTTGTGTAATTTTTTATATCTATAATTGCAGTACATATTTATTAATGCCACGGCGGTTTCATAAAAAATTCTGATAAATCTTCTATTAGCTGTAGCTCCCTATCTTTGACTTTTTGATGCTCAACTCAAATGAACCGTTGATGTGAATCCTTTTCAGGGACACATGGGGACTCCTTTTGTTTATTGGTAAATGGTATGCATGTGAGTGTGTGTGGGATTGTATGCTCGGCCAGCTCGTTAAATTTCATTCAGTTTTCTACGAGGGTACACAAAAATTGGCATAAAATGAGCTTTTTGTGTTGTACGAGTAGAGAGCAAAAAAGTAAGAAAAGAAAGATGAGCACGTTTCCTATGCTGACATTGATGTTGTCGTTGTCGTTGTCGTTGTCGTCGCTGTCAATATCCACGTCATGGACTCCGGCATCAGCATCATCATCAACATCGTGAGCGTCATCATCAACAGCCAACAAACAGGCAATGGCAATCGAGTGAGTTCTTTCATCCTTTGCTATTGACATGGCCAAAAGAATGGACAACATCGTTGCCATTTGTCCGAATATCTGTCCATTCGACATTGGCCAATAATTTGCAGCTTTTGGAAAGGCCATGTCGCACATATGCAACTAATTGATATTATATGAATGATATGTTAAATCGAAATGGGTTGCACATGGCATGATAAAAACAATGACAGCACAAACCAATTGCCATTATTTATACGAGTATGTACTGAAAATAATGAAAAAGATTCTTTTTATTGTACCACCAATGGATTTTCAATTAAGCAAAGAGAGAAACCCATTCAAGCATGGATAGGTCTATTATCGCTCTCTTCAGGGGTATGATAAATATCCCCAATGTTTATATCCTGCAGGTTAGGTCTTGATATATCTTACAGTTTTCAGTTGATTAACTGAAAAATAACTTAAGTATTTGATTGATATATTCAATTAAAATTTAAATATAATAAAATAAAAATATTTTATAAAAATTATTTTATATAAATAATTATAATATTATAATTAGAATTCGGTAAATTAATTATCGGTTATTATTCAACACTTTATGGATCCTACTATTTAAGTGACCTTAATAATGACGTCGAATATCTCCAGATGACTTTTGAAATGTCCAGTCTTCCCATGAATCAAGTCTGGCTAATTGGCATTTAGGCTTTTACCACTGTTAGCTTACGGGAGCAACCTTAAAATTGCACTTACAATAACTCCTTCACTTCGGGCAATTTAAATGCCAATTAGCTACCATTTACGAGAGTAGTTGCCACTCGGACAGTGCCGACTCACCTCTTTCCACTTCCTGCTGGCTCAACAAACTCATTAACAATGCCAATTCGAAAAGTCTTGCCAAATCCAGATGCAAATCCAATCGGGCTACAATGACGCGTCTAATTAGTCAGGTTGAGTTGCGCCCCGACGGCAAATCCCAGGCACGTTTTCGACGTCTTTGTCCAGTCGCTGTCCATCTTGTCCAGCGCCACGAACTTTCACACCCCACTGTGGGTCTCCGAGTGTCGGCGTCGACTTTATAAAATATTTCTCGCTGTGGCGTCCACGGCGAGTGGGGAATTAAACAAATTTATTTGCAAATCGAGCAGCGACTTGGAGCGACTCGACGACTACGTAACTTAATTTTGGGCAATGCCAAGTTGCGACTCTGTTCATTCCTCACTGACTTGGCCAGAATTTATTAACACTTTTCTCGCTCGTGTTTCAGTCCCCCGACTGCGTGACTGCTTCGCTGTGCCTGCAGTTGACCCTTCGCCTCCAGACATTAGATAACAATTCTCTTCCGTTTGTGTACAACCAAATCCTTGTCGGCGACCGGCGCGGGGTCATGAAATTTTGATGCAATTTTTAGCATGCGAACGCGGCACGAATGTTGAGTTCCAAGTCAACTCAATTCGAATAGAGCTTCAGTTCAACTTGGTTCAACATTGCGCTCGTTTTTAATTAAAAAGGTCAGAGCGAGTTCAATTTATGCTGATGTTGCAACGGGGCAATTGCTAATCTGCAATTGGAAGAAAGACGTTTAAACTTGCTTTAGCAATAGTAGCTCGACTTTTTGTTCTTCCAATTATTGCACCAGCTCAAATTAGAGCTGGAGATAGAGAGTTGTTCTCGCTCCATGACTGTTTATTGTTGTGACACATTGACAAATGCTCTTACACGCCACAAATGGTGAAGCTCATGTGCTCCCCAATGCACATAATGCCCATGCCAAATGGCATGCCAATTAAACGGCCTAAGTGCGATAAGCCCCAAGATAGAGATGGACTCATATCGTGCTGTGTGATTAAGAATTATTAAAACCACTAATCGAATCGAAATCCTGGATAATTTCCAGAAGACGATACAGTCAGGGATCATGCTTAATTCAAAGATAATTATTAAAGTACATTTGAACGAAAATCTAAATAAATATTCATCAACCTGAATGGCATAAGCATTAGCTATTCTAAGCCCAGAAACTTTGAAATGAGAACCTGCAAACTTAATCATCAAGTTGAATATTACATTTATTTTAAGACTAGGTATAAATAAGCGTCTGTAGTGAGCTGTAATTGAACATCATTAGATGATAATTTTTTATAAAATAATAATATTCTTAAATAGTTACTAGTTACTACAATGTAAATATAATCAGCCAGATTTCAAAACAACTAACTGAAATGATCATTTTCTTATCTTAGTTTATTTGTTATGAATTAATATGCCTTCGTTTACCACTTGATTCGTGCCTCAAAAGTTTTTACTTGGTTCTCTCATCTCTAGTCCAAATTTTTGTTAACTCCTGCAAACGGCATCTCTTTGTTCTGCGGTCGCTTTGCATTTGTTTGGTTGGTTCCGGCCTGTCGCCTGGCAATTGACATGATGATTTCGGGTACAAATTTTTGGTCCGTTGTTGTGGTCAGCAGTTGGAGCAACGGCAGAGGCAGCAAACGTCGTGGACTCCATTCCTGCAGCGCCCGTGTGCATGTTTTGTTCACGTAATTGACAACAACAATTGACAATCGCCACCAATGTCTATACTTCGGAGCTTCCTGCTCCTCTGGTGCCTGGAATTGTTGGTGTTATTGTTGGCCTGTCATTATCCTGCAGCACACGGTCCAAAAAAGAATTGCCGTGTGGTGGTTGCCTTTTGGCCGCCGTCTGTTGACCACCTGCGGCGCTAAAACTAAACATTTTCAGTACGAGTATTCACATTTTCAGTGGTTGTTGTATTCTGTTGTCTGTTGTGCTGTGTTGTCTGCAGAATATGTTGCAGCATGTTGACTGCCGCATGCAACACACCAATAGCCAGCAATTCAATTGCATTATTTATTAATCGAATGCGATTGACATTAGACACAACATTCAAGCAAAATAAAAAAAACATTTTACGCATCCAATTTCTGTTTTAAAACCTCCAGTAACGATAACTTATTATCGATATTTTAATTAAACTGCGATAACAATCGAGTTGTTGCTACAATTTTTAATAAAATAGGGCTTTGATAAAAGGAATACCCCCATTTTTATTATCTGTAAAATCATATTTAAAATCAACGATTAGCTTTATTAATGTATAATAAACGAATGATTTTAATTTAAAATTGTGTACAAAACAGTAAGTTTAAATCTTTTTAAAGTCGGACTTGTCCAAAAAAATAGTTGTATAGCGCTGAAAGCACTTTTTTCATGGTCAAATATTTCTACGAGTATCATACGATATTTGAACTTGTCTGACACTAATTGATGGCAAATTCATTTATTGATAGTATTATTTCATTTCGCACACATTTTGATTTCTTTTCTTGTTAAGGAATATGTACAATAGTCTCGATCCACACAAAATGAACACAACAATTATTTTCTGATTGCATGTATTTAATATATTTTTTGAGTTATACATACCGTAAAGCACACTACTATACTCCGCTTTAAAATTGAAATAAGAGGAATGAAGGACTTAAAAAAGGGGCATTCATTGTAATGAATCTGAATGGGTCATAAAAAGAGGTATCGCTTCCTTGCCCTGCCCTGCCCTCTGCTCAAATCCCGTTGTCGTACCTTCAAAAATATGAATAACCATTCAATCAAGCAGTAAAAACCAGAACAATATCGAACAAAAAAATATGAGCAGTCATTAATATCGATGGATTACATGCGTTGAGCATTTACGGATATGACCGTTGGCCCGAAGTCGCATGAAATAATGCGCTTTTGCACACGAAACAAAAAACCAAAATAAAAAATTATAAATTGGCGGCGATTTTAAAAGCCAAAAATTCTCTGCCGAACACTTTACAAATGGGTAACGGGGGTGTTTGTATCTGCGACAAAAATCACCTCAATTAATTTAATTAGTCTGCGGTTGCTGCGCATTTAGCAGCCGTCGCACAACTCCAGCGATTCCCAATCCCGTTCTGGCCTGGCTTTATTTTGGCAACTGTGGACTTCAAAAGTTTTAATGCATCGTCCAACGAAGAGCTCGATGAGAAGGGAGGAACGAGGAGACGAGTATCAAGTGCTCAGCATGACGAACCGCGGTTCTGGAAATGGCCGCTGGGAATGATTTATGCTTGTGTCCCGTTGTCTCCGTCTCTATTCCCCATCTCTGGCTCTCTTTTGCTCTTTCATAGTTTATGAAAATCAGCGATAAAACGTTTGATAAACGATATTGAACAGCAAGCGACATTTTACAGCTGGATATTTGAATTGAAATGCCCCCTGAGCAGGGTTCATTTCCTCCACGGCATCATTTTCCACACGCGCATAATTAATGCTACTCAATGTTTGAAAGCACTTTAATCAGTTTTATGGCATTTATGCTTTCCAAATTTTTTTTAGCTTAGCTTCAAATTTTTAAAGTGTTGAAATGGTATATCTAGCTGAGATTTGAATGCCTTTGTTGGGCCAAACATTAACTTTGCTTAACACATAAATATGTAAACAAGTCCATTGATGCCCCCTACAAAGCGGCGCTTCTTCCACTTGGAGCTTACAGTTCCTGCATTATGTTTGCTCTGTTCGATATTGAATTTCAGATTGTTATTAACTGGGGAATGCAGCTTCCAAATCATTGTGTTGTTGATGCAGATTATGAAAACATGTGGGCGAGAGAGTAAGGGTTAGTATTATCGTAGTAGAGATAAGTTAATAACATAATATCTTTGACTTATATGCATATCATAAAAAATACAAGTGAAGAAATATTTTGTAAGTGTTAATTTCTTGATTTTAAAATATCTAAAAAGTAGAAAAGTAACCCTTTCTGTCAAAATATTGTTTTTTGGTTAATCACACTGTTGATGTATCATCGTCATACATTAAATGTGTGCTTTATGTTTCTTCACATTTATGACAGTCTAAGAAATGCATCACCTTTTTATCCACACACGTGATTCCCCCAGACTTTCACCATTAAACCTGATGTTCGGAGTGGTAAATTCTAAAAGTGTTTATAAAATATTTCGTGCGACTTTATTCAGATGTATCAGTAAATAGTTTTGATTTTCCGATTTGTGTGAAGTGTCTGCTTGTGTAGGACTTTGGTTTTTAGATACATTCGAATGGATAGTTGTAAAATCATTTATTGCATTAAATATTGTGAATAAAATACAATCGGATTGAATACTCAAAGTAGATGCCACTTCAGTTTGAAGTTGAAGCTTTTAAATATTGAGAGAAATATTTGTATTTGCATTTTAAATTTAAATTGATATAATTTAATTTGTTGTGTTTTCTCTTCCGGCACAAATGTGCATACCAAAAACATATATTTGTTTGTATTTATGGATATCAGCTTTCAACTTTGACAAATCATTTCCAACTACAATTTCCTCTCGAGTGGCGGATAAAAAAATTAACATTTATCATTTTTATGTTTTGCGTTGCACTCAAAATGCAAATGTCATTTATCTCAAACGTATGCACACATTCCTTATAGAGACATTATGTGACCCGGTTTATTTCAACAACAAATTTACAAATTTATTAAAGCAAGTTTTGCCCTTTAACTTAGATTTGTAAAAGCTCTTGAAAATTCATCGATCAAAAAATAATTGTATATTTTTAATGAGCATTAACTATTAGTCAAACTTTGAATACAAATATTAATTTTTCAAACAATTCAAGTATCATATAGTATCCCTATATTTTATGAATGTCTCAACGAAAACATTAAATCTAATTTATTTAAATTATTGAAATAATCTCAACAAATATTTAATTTTCGGCATTCCAGAATAGCTCTCTACTTTGCCAGAAACTAATTTAATTAAATTAATTATACAATTCTTAGATGTATGAAAGACTATTCCTTACTTGTTTTTTGTGATTTATTTTTATTTTATAAATATATTCGATAATTCTTTTTGGCTTTTGCTATTTCATTTGATTTATTTTAATTTGTAATAAATTACAACTTTCAGCTGTGGTAGACAATATTTATGCCTGTGGCTCAGCATCATATGCTCCACCTTGTGACTTTAGCATATTCGAAGCGGGCTTAATGGTTTTTCAATGTTAATGTGCTAAAGGGGAAAAAAGTGAGAGTCTATCGAAAATGAATTATGAAATGTGAGTCAAAAGCTGAGAGGTATTATTGAAATACGAGCACATCGAATCTGAATTGGAATTGGGATTCTCCGTTGGTCTCTCAGCTCAAATGTTGATTGTCATTGCCAGGGGCATTGCCCAGATGCAATATGTGAAAGCTAACGTCAATGATGTGATATACGATCAGGTCGTACACAGTAGCCGGCTCGATTACCATTTATGTTAGCTTTGCTCTTGTGGTTAATCTTACGGACGATAAACAGATATAAAATTTCTCGGAATAGGGGTTATTGATCTTAGACACGGTCAAATGAAATGATAATAAAGTTCATAAAAAGTGTGTTAGTTTTCGCAATTGTTAATTGCCAGTAGCATGACTAGACTGATTGACTTTTGGACTTGAAGAAGTAAGTACGTTTATACTTGTATATCAATGAACTCTTAAAAATTAAAAGTACATAATAGATTCAAGAAAGATTTGATTGGTCAGTATAAGCTTTCAAATTTCATCAATTATTATTTTTGAAACAGCTTAAAATATTTTACATTTAGCTTAAACAGTTGGCATTACGAGTAATTCACTGATAGATAGAGCTAGCTTCTAAATCAAAATTAGTCAATTTGAGCGTTGCAATATTAAAATTTATGACCACGATAGCAAACATAAACCATATTTTATAATGTCGCTGTCCATAGGATTTCATTTCAAATGGCAAAAATCTGATTGTTGCCATTTTGTTTGGACAGATGCGTCATTAGAAATGCAAATAGAAGTGCACAATATTTTTGAAAATTTTGAAACATTTCATGACAAAACAGACAGAAAATTATAGTCCAAAGCAGACGCTTGCTACTGCCACTGCTATTCACACAATTTTGTGGTTTAACTGTCAAAATTCATCAAAGGCCATCAAATACAATGCCCCGAATTCAAGCTGAACCCACCCACAAAGACTCAACTGACATGCCAACCCAGACCAACTTGCCCCAGGCGGGTGTCAAGCGTGAATTATGACAATGCGCCCAAAAATAATAAAATAAAAAAATTAGGGAAAAAGAGTGAAAGCTAGCGATAAGGCCGTGATATGGACCCAGCTGGGGGCTCTGCATGTAAATAATTGCTGCAAAAAAAATTAAAAAATGTGTCTGCATAAATCTAGAAGGCAAACACTAGAAAGCATTTTGGGCAACAGAACACAAATAAAATACCAAACTAAATTAGTTAATTAATGCAGAACAACACAAAGCCGAGCAGAACTGGACGCGGGTCATCATCAATCATGGGACGAACCTCGGTCGCTCTTTAGATTCCGGCTCAATTGTTGTGCGTGTGTCAAAAATTAATTTCGGGGGAACAGTTTTGGGAAGTGTGCGGTGCTTTCGCTTTCACTCACATCTCGATTGACGTTTTGAATTGCCCAAGGGGAAGAAATATTCACCAATTAGATGCCCACATATGCACATACGTGAGCGACAGGTAAAGTGATTAAGCGCCTGGCTCTAACCCAATATTAACTATAAATACAAAAAGGCCAAATAAATTATGCACAGGCCAAGACGACAACATCGACAACCGCAATGTATCACACTTCGCGCTTTGTGGTTTTTTGTTTGTTATTTATTTATTTTTTTTAATACGACCCTAAGCCGATGGCGAACAGCAATCATCCATTAGTGGACGAGAGGTATGCGCAATAAAAAGAAAACCATTTATAAAAAATAAACTAATCTGTCGCAAAATGCTAAAACGAAATTGTAATGCTCTCTTCACTTACTTTTATGTTTTACAAAGGAGTATTTAGTATTGCTAATAAGAAAACTATGCTATTCTATGCTTGCAGAAATCATTTTAAATGGATTTAATTTTTGTTTCAAGAGCTATCTGATGTTCTCCAAAATCTATCTTTTTCAGAAAGAAACTCGCTGACAATTTGGAAATGCCTTTTGTGCTTTAGAGTATCAACATTGTCATCTTTGATTGACATATCTAAGCGTCTGTTGTCCCCGCGGGTATCGTTTTGCAACACATTCGGAAAAAACCCTTTGGGGTCCACTCATTTGTCTGGCTGACATGTTGGGGGAGGGCGATTTGTACGAGGCAGGTGTATCGTGTCTTTTTCGTGATCATGTGAAGGCATTTGAAATTTGCATAAAACCATCAAAAATAAAACAAATGAGGGAAAAACTCGCTCTGCATTTTTAATTAATTAATTAAGGCGAGTCTCGCGTCTGCGTCGAGCTGTAGCTGGTGCCAATAACGAGGCTATCAACAGCGGTGTTCCTAGGTATTATCATTCAGCCCCAATTCTAATCAACGTCATCATCATCAACCAAAAGCAAAACGCAAATATTTGTACTTGGATTGTTTAGCTTCTGTTTGGATTTAGTTAGCTGGCGCAGTGTTTGCATATGCATGAACTTAATTTTAATTAATATTTTATTATCTTAATTATGCATCGCACCTTGTCCGTCCGTATGTCCGTCCGTGAGCTGCGCCCTTTTGTCGCCAGTTTAGTTTTCGACCTTTTGCTTAACAAATTATGGCCATAAATAAAGTAAACGAGTTAAAAGTGGTTTTGCGTGTAGATGGCCAACACGGAATCAGACCCAGGCCCATTCCCATTCAGAGGCCTCCTACTCCGTTCCTTGGACTGTTTCCTGTTTGTTGTCTCTGCGTTGTTTTCTCTCCACAGTGTCTGCTGTCGGTCTAGCCACAGTCTGGCGGCGCTTGGCTAATGTCATTTTCATATTGGCTGCGTTTTTTCTTACCTTCTGCCAAAAGGGTTAATTTTTTGACAAATGTGCAGAGTGCACTGCGCTGTATTATTTGTACACTTTGCTTGCCCATGTTGCCTGTGGTTAATTTTGGCTGATTTATTGGTTTTTATTAGTGCCACTAATTGGCTTAAAGCTGAGCAAGCTAAAATGCGTTAATTTATTCGCTAAGCAGGTGGTGAGATGGTTCTTCGAAAAGGGCTAAAGGAAAGATTGTAAACACAGATATCTTCAAAAAATGCACATTAGGAAAAACTCGTAGTTATAAAAGGGTTATTACAATTTTAACCATTTCAAACGATCGCTTATCAGAAGTTTCCCAATATAAGTTTCATTTATTTATGTTATTCGTATTCTATGTTCTTGATATAATCTACTTTAAATAAATAAATATCAAGTTTGTGCCAAATGAAATTTCAATGTATTTATGCGTCTCCAGCAAATTTGGGAAATATTAAGATAATTCAGGTCTAATGATAGGCTCTAGAATTAGAATTAGAATACAACAATATCTTTTGCATAGTGAATTTGAAAGATTCTGTTCGTCTTGTCAACCAGCGAAGTAAACAAGTAAATATTAAGAAGATTTTCAACTTTTTATGAACATGTTATGTTACATGTTATAAGTATGAGGTCTGCTTGTTCAAGACATTCCTTTTGATTTCCTGGACATTTTCAACAAAAATAAAATTCCTTTCCACAAAATACTTTTTGTTCCGATATTTTTGGCAGAAATATTTCATAATTCTGTACCGTTGCCGCCCAATTAAATTTTGAAGTTGTGACCAAAACACAATTGTGAATATTTTGCCAGAGCCAATGGGACAATGGTTGACAATGTTGTTTGCCGCCTTTTAAAAGCAAATTCCATGGATGCAGTCAGCATGTCAACATGAAGCAACTAAAGTTGCCGGCCTGCTTTTGGCCAGGTCCTTTGCAGTCGGCTTAGAAAAACATGAAAAATTTAAACAAGGCGACAGCGCATACAACGAAGACGAGCTGTGTTTTGTCTGCTACAAAAATTGCAAGTGACAGGCAATTCATCATTCATTCGGCTTTCGAGTTGACGGACTGACTGACTGACTGAACTGGAATGGACTGGACTGGATGACTGGCCAACGAGGAGGCGGAGCTGGTTGGCGGCAGCGACTCCTTCTTTGCCTGAGCCAATGCAATTTTATGGACGGCAACTTTAAGCACAGCAAACGATTTGACAATTTAATGCATTTAAAGCTTACACGCGATAGTCATCACAGTGGTATGCAGCACAATGCTCAGCGAATAAAAACATGATTAAATCGCTTTAATTTTCATTTATCGTAAAATATATTATATGAAATTGCCAGGTTCAATAGAATATATTCTCATTTATTAATTATATATTATTAAAAATTTATAGCCTTAATAAGAAATAAAAATGTAAATTCATTACACACCACAGACTTTGCTAACGATAATTTCGTGTATAAAAATTTAAATTGGTAAAATTAATTAATAATTACAAATGCTGAGGAAAATGCTAATAATAACTCTTTTTATCATAAATGATAATTACTAGAACTTTTGCACCACTGTTCCATGCCTAGTTTTGGTCTTTTGGAATTTTAAATTGTTTTAATGCATACGTTGAGCAGCAGATAACTACGCCCCGCTCCACAGCCCACTCGAGATGAGGTCGTCAAAGTCCCAGTTGGTGTTCCAGGTTCCAGGGGTCCCAGTCCCCGGCTGCCCGGCTTAAATTCGCTTGCACTTCAAGGATCAATCAATTTTTTAGCACGACTCGGGCTGATGAAGTGCCGCCGTTGGGAGATGGCAGCACTGTGGTGTCTGTTTAATATTCAGTGAGTGGCATTGCCAAGCGCGACGAGCAACTGCACCAATTTGGAGCTGGCTAGCTGGCTGGATGGATGCATTTCACCGCTCATCGGTGCAGTTCATAAATTTTTAAACGTTCGCCTGCAAAACAAACAAGCTGCCAGTGTGAGGGCCGCCGAAAATTTATTCATTGCTGCGACCAAGACACACGCATGTAATCAATTTTTATTTTAGAATCTCTCAGCGAGGTGCCTTTCGAAGCATCGCAGAGCAGGTGCAAAAGTTCCTTGGCTCCTTCACTATTATAATTGGATTACCCACATCTCGGCTCAGTTCGGTTCGGGATCGTCAAGGACCTTGCACACATTTCGGACATTAAACTCAATGTACGCGCATCTTTTTAAAGTTGTCGTGTGTTGTGTCTGGTCCGGTCTGGGAATGTGTGTGGACTTGTCGGGCTTTTTGGTCTGTCCTGTTCTTGTCTGGCCTGGTCTGGCATTTTTAACGAGCGCATCGTCTGAGCTGCAGTCATTTACAGTCTCAACTGGGGCGGCTTCTCTTAAATGACAACGGGCGGGGTCCAAAAGGCTGATGGAGACTGGGGAATTGCCGCTGCTGCGTGTGGCAGTTGAACTGCGAGTGCGCCATAAAACGGTTAAAAGTGAGTCAGTTTGCAGCTTAAAACACAGCTGCGTAAAGTGATTCCTCTTCATCTGGCTCCTTTGCCCTATTACCTATCGTAGATGGCCCATTGTGTTAATCCTCACTTAACCTTGAGTTTTCAAGAGCTATTCACTGGAGGTAGTTAACAAACTACAGGACTTAAGAGTTCCTGGAGTCTTACGGTGGATATCAACTAATTTTTAGATTTACTCTATTTGCTGTGTTTATTTAAGGGCATCTTTAAACTTACCACAACATTTCGGATTAGTAAAAAGGAGTTATAAAAATACGAAGTTAAAAAAGGTGTTGAATAAAATAACTAAAAGTCTAATGTGATAGAAAAAGACACGATTGAATTGGAAGAAAAAAGCTGGAAAAACAATGAGTGACTGAGATTATAAATTAAATATAATATAAGACAAGCGGAACTGGCTATAGTCGAGACTATGCTATACATATTTAAACTAGCCAAAAATCGGAACATAACGACTACGAATTAGCGAAAAGTATACAAATTTAATTTGACACCGAGGACATGATGAAATATGCATAAATTCTCGAGAGTGAATTAAATGGTGGTCTAAGTGAAAAACAAGCAAGGCAAAGGACAAGACAATTGTATTTGAAAAATGTATCTATGAAAGATATAAAGTAAATAATTGAATTTATTATTGTAGTCTATAATAGTTATTTGTATATTCAAATCGAAGTGTTGAGAACCCATTGAAATATAGGGACAGAATATTTTATAATAAAAAAACTATCAATAAGAAACGGGCTTAAATTTAAAAACAACTTACTTCATTTGCTTTTATGATCATATTAAGCTTAGTGGGAAATCTATGTTCTAGCCTAGTCTTGAATTAAATTTCATTAGTTTTAAGTTAAAATCAGTTCTGATCAATTCATCTTTGGATTATCTGCCTTGGGTCATAATGTTTGTCTTGGCCATTAAGCAAATTCAGAAATTAATCGCATATTCATTCAAACCGCTTTACTGTTTGCTCTATGGACGCGAAAAGGAAGAAGTCAAATGGATCAAACCGGTGCGTTATCTGTGCAGTTTCCTGCTGGGAGTCCTGTTGGCCTATTTGATGTGGCTACTTGTGTCCATCAACTGCAACTTGAGCTTCCTCTACGAGAATGTTATGATGGAAGTGCCGGTCCTCACGATATTCCTGCTGCTCAACGGACTCACCTTCGTCCTTAGTCGTAGTGTGCGTGCGGTGACATTGCTGATATTTGTCTCATTGGCGGACCAGGCTGGAAGGAGCTATCTGCGGGCGGTTGCCTTTGGGTTTGTGATTTCTGGCCCCATCGACAACCTGGTCACGAATGCCGGCGAGGTGGCTCGTGTGTTTGCCTGCACCACAATGCTCACCTTCAATTTGACCAAGACACGACTCGATCTGATGGCAAAGCCCTTCACCAACACGCTGCAGCACATGAAGGGCGACATTGACGAGATTCAGAACACCTTTAAGGACCTCCAAGCCATTCTTAACGATCTCAAGTATGGCCTGGAGCATGCGGATGGCGAGGACGAGAAACACTACTTTAACAAATACCGACGAGCTGGAAATTCAACTGTCAAACCCGATGGCAACTTTACCTTTTATCCAGACCTACCCAGAGCCGCCGATGTCCAGGAGCAGTTTGTGCGCAAAGTCGGAAATCGGTGTAAGCATCAGCTGAACAGCGGACATCAAGTCTGTCAAGAGGTATTTAGCCAAGGCTTTCGAAAGTGTGCTACCAATTTTCCCGACTGGCTGGCCAACGCAATATGTTGGCCATATCGAATCGACATTATATGCAAGGTGAACATGTTCGGCAATCCAGATAAAGTGTGCGATGCCTCCAAGGTAGGTTATAGAAAAGTTAATTCAACTATCAATATTGAAATATTACTATATAGTATTATTGAATTTTATTATAAAACATTTGCAATTACTTATCAAATTGTAGATAAATCTAACTCATGGGTAGCTCTATGAAAACTCGATCAGTATTACAATATTTAGTTGGCATTATTCCCCAAAAATCAATATTTAGTAACAAAGATTTGGAGGAATATTATTTTGCTAATAATAAAATAAAATATTACAATGACACAAAATGAAGTAGATCTAATTAAAAAATTAATATTATTTTAATAATTAGCAATTACTGATTAGTTTGTAGATAAATCTAACTAAATATTATTAAGCTTATAATAAACAAAAATATTACAATGACACTGCCTGAAAATGTTGGTTAGTAGATCTAATTAAAAAATTAATATTATTTTAATAACTAACTAACTTAATAATACTTTATTTCTAGACCTCCAATCTGATACCTTTGGTAATTTTCTGTATTTATATTATATTATCTATATTTTATTATTTTATATATACCTAAATAATGACAATTATCTACTTAAGTAACTACTCCTTCTTAATCCGAAGGTGGTGCAACCTGACTTTGGTAAGACCTATGTTAATTTGCTGAAGACTGAACAGGAACTTTATGGGGATAGCTCTAATATAGAGATTACATATAAACTTCAGAACACATCGACAGCGGCGCAGTTGCGCAGTGCCCAAAGGACCTCTGAGGAGTTCATGAAGGACTTTGAGCGCAGGAGGCGAATATTCAAAACTTTAATGACAATTATTGACAAGTTGATGTGTCTGTTTATCATTTATGTTATATGGTCAGCCATGAGATACCTTTGGAAGTATCGAAGCCAAGTCGACTTTGATAACTTTTATATTACTGAGTACTTTAAACACTTGGACGCACGACGCAAGAACTCGAACCAGAGATCCGTTCTGCCATTGCGAAAGTTGGACAAATCAAGGACTATAGATGAGGATGAAATATGCAGTCACACTGTCGCCGAGTCGGGCATAGAGATTTATCATATAGTCCAGTTGTCGCTTGAGATTATAACGACTGGAATCTTTATACTTCTGGATCACATGGTTGTCAATCTGTTGCGCATCATCAATCATCGATCGTTGATCTCCTACCACCAGGAGGGTGAGCACGAGGTTCGCTTTCGTGTAAGTATGAAGGTATTTAAGATCGAATGATACCCATTGTAATATATTCCCCTCTTTAGATCAATGGCACTGGTCTGATGGCTCGTCTTCTGCGCACAACTATGAAGAATTTCAATATTCACGAACGCGTTTCCACATCTCTGAGTAACGAGGAGTGTCTCCCTGTAGCGCATGCCCTGCCACGCAGCTTCTATATAAAACTGATTCTGATCTATCTGATAATCATATTGCTGATATATCAAAGCACTTCCATCATGCGTCTGCGTCGTGTCATCTGCAGCTACTTCTACTACAAGCGAGAAAAGAAGCGCATCTGCTTCCTCTATGGCTCGATGCTGCGGAATCACGCCTCTTACCTCAACGACATTCGGCAAACGGCCGAGGACAATATGGCCATCAGACATATGCAGGGCAATATCAATATATTCCTAATCCTGCGCCTGTCCTACCCCAAACACTTTGGCTGGCTGCAAAAGTTGAACTGCGCGAAACGCAGTTGTCTTGTCTGTAGTGCTCTGGAGGATTCCAAGTTCATCATTTGTCCCAACTGCGAGTTTCCCTTCTGCCGCGACTGTTGTCGGGAAATGAACTGGGTCTGTATCTTCTGTGAACAACTCATGCCTCACCATTTCCCAAACGACAATCCAGAAGAGAGTGAAGCTACCAGTGTGGATCTGTATGCACATGGCAAGAAAAAGTCAAAGTAAAAGATCTACAAGGTGCAATATTATTTATTGTGAGTTTGTCAAATTAAATTTGACAGTTTGTCAGTTTCCTAAGCGGACATAAGTAACAATGCGCTATTATACTAATAACATAGAAAATATAGTATAACCGAGTTATAATTAGATTTTATTAATTTTGTTTAATTAGATTTTCATAGTGTTATTCTTACAATCTTATATTATTAATTTTGGCTTAGTCTATTAAACTTTTTGCATATAAATAAAATGGCTAATTTTATATTACTACCAATTTATTATTATTTATATTATTATTATTTTTAATTCTTAGCCAATTTTAGCAGATATCGTCTGGGTGACTTTTTAAATTCTTTTTAAATATTAAAACGCTATTGATTATTTTTAAATGACTTGAAAGTTGGTTCATATACGATGTATTATGCTATAAACAACAATCTTCTTTTAAGTTGTAATGGGATCTGCGCGGTAATTGTCCATTTTCCAGTCTGCAGAACTTAATTCTCGGTAGTTTTTGAGTTCGCTCTGTTCTTTTCTTTCGTTTTAAGTGTCTTCAAATTGCCCTGGGCGCTGTCTGGCATCGTGTCTACTGTTTTGGGAACATTTCTTCATCCTTCCTTCAGACATTAGAGGGCAAGCTTTTTGTCCGCCTCTGCTTTATGCTGAAGTCCTGTGCCTAATATAATTATGCACATGTCTAGGGTTCCAGCCAAAAGTTCCTCTTGCTGATGGTTGTTGTTGTTGTTCTTAGACAAACTTTAGCCAGGCATTAAGCAGCCCCTTTGCTGATTCGATTATGTCTGCTGGAGTTTCAACACTACTCCTACACTGTGCAACAGGATTAAGTTGCGAAATTGTTAATTAAAAATAATAAAAACGCTAATTGAAGAAATGCCTACAGCCAGAACGAGTGAAACAAGAAAGAGCAAGAAACTTTTTCGGGTCCCAGGAAAATTGTCTAGAATTTTGTTGTAGGTGGAGAGGGTGGAAACTTTAAGATGCTTTCGGGGCACTTGGTAAAACAGTTGCAACTTGCGACAACAACGGGCAAAGAGGCAAAATGGAAAACGTCTTTGTTTTAATATTCATGCGGGCCGCACTCTTGCATATAGTTTTGTGGGCGTGGCAGACGCCCTCCTGCTTACAATAAAATAATTATGCAAACAAAAGCAGCAGGCGAAAGAGTCGCAGACACAGGCGAAGGTGGAGATCGAGATCGAGACAGACATACAGAGGAAGAGAGAATGACGGAGGGGAGACCACAGCCACAGACATTTGCGTTTGCACTTGCTGCGTCTTTCCATTGAAATTTCACACATTTCGCCAACGCCTCCGACCACCAAAAAACGGAAAATGGAGGGAAAAGCAACAAAAAAGCATGGGCGAAATATTCTTACGAAAAACAAATACCAAGACGACACCGTCAGCATCGGCGGAGACGTGAAAAACCCAGAGCTGCCGCCCTTCAGTTGACTTCCCTCCCCCAGCCGCTGCTTGTTGTGGGCATGCCGTGTGCAAAGGTGATTATTTGACGTTCACACCTTGTCCGCTAGTCTCGAGGACTGGGAATGGGACTGAGACTAAAACGGAGACTGGGACTGTGACTTCGACTGGAACAGAAACTGAAACTGGGCGAGGTCGTCTCTGTCTGCATCTCCATCTCCATCGCCGTTGTTGGCGGTTGTTGTGATCAGCCACAATAGTGACAGGTGTGACAGTGCCCAGCCAAAGGGAGGGGGCGCCCAGTTTAATGGAGCAACGAGGCGGCTATGAAGATGTAAACTAGACGAGACGAGACGACTGACGATGAAAACTGTAAAGCAAAAAAAGAAAATTATTTCCGAGAAAACCGTCGAGCAGCTGAAGAAATTTGCGGCCAACGCAATAGGGCAGCAAAAGGTGAATGGAGAAGAACGACCTCAAGATACCCTATTTACATATATAAAATAACAAACTGTTCTATGAGTATGATTAATAGTCTTAATAAAGTAATATCTTTTAATCACATATTTACAGTTCTGTTTACTTCTTCTTTGTTGTAAATCTGTAAACATATGACTTACATTTTCTGAAATCTCAAACCACGCAGAATGAATATACATGAATATAAACATATCTTGAACTTAATTTCAAGGTTAGTCCAATCAACATGTCTCATTATTATAGGGCATACCGAAAGAACAAAGAAAGAATAGACTTTTTTTTTGTCGACGAATAGAAAAATGCCAAAGTGTTGAAAGGAGGAAGAAAAAAAAAGTAATCGCATTGAGTCTCTCAAGCGTTTTTTATCATGCGCTTAACTTGGCGTTGATAATGACGATGATGGTCGAGGTGCTGAGGTCGGCCGGTTGAGCAGTTAGCAGTTTCAGTTAGCCGTTTGCAGTTTGCAGTTTACAGGTTGATGATGATGGTCAGTGCAGCGCATTGTTCTTGCGGTTTGGCTTTGCAATTTACGAGAACGAAAAAGAGAACAGGCAGTGAACTATTTAGCAAAAGCGGTTGATGCTTGCTGGAGTCAGGCTAGGAAGGGCATTGGGCAGTGGATACCTCAACTAGGGATCTGAGAACTGGTAACTGGCGGCTTCTCTGTGCCACAAGCAGCAGGTGGTAATGCGCAGAAATATGGCGCAGAACATTTCAATTAGAAAACAGCGAGCCAGAAAGAGAACTTTGAAACGATGACAGGCTGTCGTCGCCCCCATCAGTCTCAGACCAAACCATGTCCATACCCATACCCATACCTATGTATACCCGTTCACTCCGTGCCAAAGCCGTCCCAGACGAATGTTCCGCCTTTGATGTGCTCTGACGAACTGTGCCTCGTTCTGGGTAGCTCCCTCTGGGTGCCTCATTCTCGGTCTGTCTGTCTGCTCCGTGTATATTCACGTCTGGGCTCTCTACCTGCATCGCTGTTATTATTTCAATAAAAATTCTTGAATATTATTTCAAGTTTGTTATGGCAGGTTAGTTAGTCGCACATTTTTGCTTTACCTCTTCCCAATGCCCAAGCCCATGCCCATGCCCATACCCGTATTTAATTTTTATAATTAAAATTTTAACAAAAAATTACACAACAAAAAAATGATGAGAAAACGGACGTCGCATCGGACGAACAAAGCAAAGAAGGCGCCTTCTCTTGGGTGCAAAGACGCGAACGTGTTAAAAATTGATTAAAGTAATTGATTTGTAAGAGCTGGTCAACCAGCTGAGGGGAGAATATCTGGCTAAAACGAAGTAGCAACTGGAATTCTCAGTAGATTAATGCTCTTAGAGCAGGTAGTTTGTTAGCGGGAATGGGAGAATGTTGTAGTCTCGTGAAGCTTTTGCATATTTCGCTTAACTTTATTTTTATGAACTTTATACACTAACCATGAAGGATGACTTTATTACTGGTGGAAAAGTGCTGTGTTTATTAATGTGTTGAATTTTTGTTATCTTTGCAGGAACGAAGATGGAAAAGATGAATAAAGCAGTATAAGTTTGAGTAATGGGTCTGATCAACGAACAAACATATTTAACTTGCTGTTGGCAGTCATAGGTATTATTATCCTTAAATATAAATTATGTGATGCAATTCTGTATTTTATTTTACAATATTAGTTAGTTAAATCTTAATCTGAATAATTTAAATTCGAGTTTAATTTTAGAGAGCACTATCTTAACTTATCTCTTGAGTATTACATACATGATTTCAAACTCCTTCACGATCTCTGTGTTAATAGATCACCTAATTGCATTGCTCCAAAAAAAAAAAACAAACAATTGATAATGACTTTCTTGTTAACACTCACATTCCACAAAGCTGTGAAACTTCCATGGCTTTGAAGTCAAATATTTCTTTATATTCAAATCATATTCAAACCACATTGAAATCTCAGCTTTGTTTTGCAATTTCAAGTCAAACATCAAACGGCAAACGGCAGCAACTTCACAGATCCAATTTCACACAGACCCAAAAGCCACTGCACCACAAATCTTTCACTGCAGCCACACCAACATTTTTTTGCACATGTAGCCCAGTTTAAATAGACAGACATTTTTATTTGTACCCTTATAAATAGCAAGAGTATTATTACTTAGTAATGCGCAATGAAACAAAGTTGAATCGCTTGAGACATTTTATATTTTATATAAGTAAATTTGATAAATTTACCATATTGAACTTCGTAGTATTAAAACAATGAATGATGGATCGGTAATAGAGCTTTCATTAAGATGTTCTAACTAAGATGTGGAACAAACATATCCAAAGAATTAAGAGTTAACAATTTTAAGATGAAATGAATGTGAAATTAGCTATACAATCAGTTTAGTATCTAGTAGATCATCTCATATTTAAGGGTACTATTTAATTGTATAATTAAATTGTTGACGAAAACTTACAAAAATACCATTTTAAATTAAAGGGCATTTAATTTTCGTCACCCCGAATAAACTTTGTTTCTTGCATGCATAAGACCTCAAACCGAAACTCCAACAGAGCAGAGGTCTCTATGCGTATGCAGTGCCTCCAGTTGAACCCAAAGTCTTGTGCCAACTGCTTTTGACTCTCGCCAGCTCCAACACGCGAGCTCTACGAGCTGAAGCTGACGACGCCTTTTGGTCTTTCACACAAGGCAGCAACAAAGCGCGAAAGAGTTAAAAGGCAGATAGAAAAACGTCAGACGAGCATGAGAGGAGTTGAGGGGAAGGCAGCCGAAGCATTTTCACCCTATTATTTCGAGCAATTTCATCAAAACTAGACTGGGCCGGCCTCTGCTCCAAATTGTAACCACAACCGGGCAACTGTTCAACTACCCAATGCCAGTTTCAGACCAGACCCGTCCAGGCCAAGCGACCGCTGCTTTTTCAACGTTGCTCGATTGCTTTTTTTGCTTTTTCACTGTGTTTTTTGTTGCATGTGGACTGCTCTCAATAGCAGCAGGCAGCAGGTTTCTTTCTTTTCAATGGCCAGCTCTGACTGTCGACTGTTTTTCTTATTTGGTTTCCACTTTTATGTAGATTCGTATTTATTTTCCACGCGAAAACTGCAAGGAGCAAAAAAAAAATGGAAAGAAAGAAAAGAGTGGCAGCGGTTCTCACACTATAAGATTTTGTTGTTCCTCCTGCTAGCAGTTCCTTAACTCTCCTCATCGCTCTTATTATCGCGTCAAGATTCAGCTCCAACTCCAGCTGAAAACAACAAAAACTAAAACGCTGTGCAACTATTTTGCGGTTCGCTGCCTGACAAATGGCAGCAACGCCATCGTCGCCAGCCGCCCGAGCATTTAGCCAAAGTCCAGGGAGCCACCGCGGCGGACATTTGTTGGCAGTGGTGGAGCTGACTGAGCCACTGACCGCCTCTGGGTGTAGGCTCTGGTGTCCACTTTTCTTTTATACTCTACTCTGTGTAAGTTATACTAACTTGTAATATTCATTAAGCTTAAGAAGTATTTATTTTAAAAGTTTTCTTTTGATCAAATGTTTGTAAAATATTTTAGGTTTTTGTATAACTATGCAATTATTTTAAAAGTTTGCTCTGCATTGAATGACATTAATTATATTAACTTCATATTAATAAGATTCAAATTAATAAAATGAAATGATAATAGAATGAGTCTAACATGTGATGGTCTGTATTTTTATAAGGAGGAAGCTTATATTTTAACATTCGCTTTCTTACTATAAACATACGTTTGAAATAATCCATTAGTTTCACTAGAACTTTTGAATTTCACTTAGAAACATGGGATACACATTGTTCTAGAGCATTTGTGCTTCGTCATTCTTTAGGAATTTCTTTTCAGTTTTCGTTGGTTTGCTTTGGCAGTCGGACTTGCTGGTAATTAGATTTAGTTTAGCGCACAGATTTTGATACGTTAATTGTAAATTGTGCAAATACATATAATTGTGTGCTGCCCGAAGATAGCTGCCTCCGATTTGCCTGGTTGACTCCACTTCGAATCCACAGTCCGAGTCTCAGTTGAATTCTGACTCTGACTCTGCCTCTGATTTCTGCTTTAGTTTTGCTAAATTAGCGACCACTGCTATCTTCTCTCGTTTCCCTCGTATCCCCGTTCTCTCGTGGCGTGAAGAAGACAAATGCTTGGCATTCTTTTCTCAAGCCTTTTGGCTACGCTTTTGATATGTGACCGAGCCGAGAACTGGGCATGACCATTGCAGCTGTGCTACAATTAATAGGCACGACAATTGCTTCAGTTACCCGCGATTCCCACGTGGAGTCCATAGACCTTTTTCCCATACTATCGCATGAGTCAACAAAACAAATGCAGTCTTAATAACAATCATTAAAGGTTAATCGTGGTCTAATTGGCGCTCGATTCATTTCGGATTATACATATGTATGTATGTACATAAGAATAATTGGCATATCCTACGAGTATACATATGAGCCATAATTGTTTATGGCTATGCTCTGGGCGAAACATAATGGATATCATTATCCTTTTGTGGTAGCCAAATCATCTCAGCATAATGATTGCAAATTAAATTGACGTCGACTGGGAATGAGCATCACATTAGCCCAAAGCTCAAAACGATGTTAAAATATGTAGCCCAAAATTAAGTTGATCTCTACTCGAAAATCAAATTGTGCGAGGGACGTTCGAGAAAAAGCTGAATGTCCGAAATTTCATTTCAATTAGTTAAAAATGTTCGGAGAAATAAATTACCCCTATAACTTAAAACTAGAGTTAAAGGCATCATTAGCCAGTAAATGTAATTAAGTTAATTTTTGTAATTTTATATTACAAATATAAAAAAAAAATTATAAAATTTAAGAAGCACTATTTATAAAATGTTAGTTTTTATTCAATTTCAAAATGACGTCTATTTATATATTTCCAAAACTTTAAATTTTTCAACAATAATTTTAATTGTTTATTTTCATTTTAATGTATCTTTTTTCCAAATTTGACTTCCACAAACTTTTTATACTTCCCTATTTGGTTTGATGACAAATCGAATTATCAGCGTTATAATAAAGCATAAAAGAAGACAATGAACCAATTTGATGAAGATGAAACAAACGTGTATCGGAAGAAGCTCTTTAGCCTTCGAAATCATACTCAGCCTTTGCTCTAAACTATATAATGGTTTCAAAAATTCTTGGAACTCAACCCTTGCTACCTTTTGCTCTCAAATTATTCGCTTCAATTTAAAGCATCCAACTCTCATCGTAGTACACGGATTCGGAATCGGCCCAAAACTCCACTTGCTTTAAGTTTGGCGAAAAGAAATTCATCGGAATACAATAACAAAATTATCATTGTCTCCTACATCATCCGCTTAATGTGCATCCATCAATCTGTGTCCATGCGCGCGACTGTCAAACACCGACGACTCTGAATCTGACTTCGACTCTGAGTCCGACAGACGACAGACGACGATGGACCATCAATCGCATTAAAACCATAAAAGGATTGCTCATATGTAGGCACACGGCTGAGAGCTGGCGATTCATTGTTGTTGTTCCTGTTGTTATTTTGGACTGTTTTCGTCTTATTTTCCTTTCGACTTTTTGCATGCAACAACGGCGGCTGTTTAGGCAACTGATGAAAAAGAATTTTTAAGTCCATTGTGTGTAGCACTGAAAGTGCCCGAAGTGTGTAAGAGTGTGTGTCTTGAGTGGTAAAAGGACAAAATGTGACAAAAGCGTGACGATGTGTCGTAAAGTACCCAACACTAACCCAAAAGGGCTGCGAGTGTCGCTGTCAAGGAGGAGTGTGGAGCAGTGGAGGAGTACGAGTATCAGAATGGGTTGTGCAGCGTCTGGGACTTCGCTTTTTACTACTTTGTGCTTGCTTCGTTGCGCTTTTTATGATTTCCATGTGCCACACTCGACTGTCAGCAGTCAGTCAGCCAAGAGATCCCAGCACACAGAACAGAGTCTTCAACCCGAACCCCAACCCAAACTCATACTGAGACTAATACCCGTATCCAAAACTCTCTCTCTGTCTCTCTCTCTCTCTCTCTTTGAGCCCGCGCTCCACTGGCGGCTTAATCAGTTCACTTCGAAAGGTTGCCCCGCACAAAGACACTTTGACATTGGCCTGGCTTTTGGTCCAGGTCCTTTGTTATTGGACTCATTCATGCGTGACATATCAAGCAAATATATATATATAGATTTATATACACATATTTCTGTACAATATATAATATAAGTTATTTATAATGGGCTCTTCTCTTGGGCTTTACAGCAACATATTGCCCGTCTCTGTATTTGTATTTGAGTACTCGTATCTCTGCTTTCGACTGCGGCTCTTTAAGCGTTTGTTTGTTGATTTTTCAGCTGTCCAATTAGTCATTTTTGTCGGCTTAAAAAACTTTATTGGTAGCCATGAAATGCGATTTTAACAGCTCGCCTGCTAAAGATCTTTCAGCTGCCATATTCTCTTTTTTTCGTTTCTTATTCCGCTTGGGTAGTCGGCAATTAAAACTATAAATGTCCAGAAAGACTCACGATGTGCCAGTCTTTATGGCCAATATACTTAAATAAAAATTTTTCGGGCTGTTTTTGTTGTTATTGGCCCAGTTTTACTGCTGCCTCAGACAAGCGTCTAGACAAATTTTGCAGAGCTTTTAATTGCATGTTTAGTGCCACTTGAGGAAAAATGGGCGAAATGTTAATTTTAGTGCTGTGAGCTATTGAAAATATTGGGAAGCTATTGCTTTAAATTGCCTGCATTAAATATGTAATGGAGATGTTTAAATTCAACTGCCTTTCCATGACTTCAAAAAAGTCAAATGGATTCAACAGTTTCTTTTCAATTAAAGTTTAGTTGACGTTGGATTTAATTTAAGCGAAAACTACTCACGAATAAAGACTTATCAACTTTATTGGTTTTACTAAGTAAATATATTTACCCTGGAAAATTAGGTTTAGGTTCGAAACTTAATTAAATTTATTATACAGCAACAAAAAATATTGTTTTCTTTTTACTTTGACTTTCTTTATCAATAAAATTGCTTATAAAATTAAATTAAGAAAATTAATTTTACTTCAATAAATAAAAGGCAAATGACAATTCTATGATAGACTGAGCACCCTCAAAGCTTTGTAGAGTCTCTGCTGCAGTCACAGCTGCCTTTCCTGTACTTCGCTTTTGTTGTTGTCTCTGCGCGTGAAATTCACAAGAAATTAACACAATTAACACTTTAATTGCAAACTTCCGTTTGCGCTACTTTTTCTCTAGCAAGTTCCGTCACTGGGACAAAGACGCTTCCAGACTCCCAGGCTCATTTGCACCATCTCGTCTCCGGCGCCGCGGCATCCTTTTTGCTTCAACTTGGAGTTGCTCCAAGACACATATGTGTGAGTCTTGCAAATACACATAAAAAGACTTTGGTCTCTCGATGTAGACTGCGTCTCAAATGAAAGCAATTAACACTTTAATGACACTTGGCAATTCTGTGGCAATGCAGGCAAAGTTTGCCACACACACAGTCACAAAGGAAACCGTCTGAACTGAAACCAAAATCGTTTGCGGGGTATTGCCGACAATTTCGCACTCCCAACCATGGCTAACAACTTATTTTCACACAGGAAATCTCTCATATTTTCCCGTTGCCAAATGATCTCGACTAAACTGATTAGGAAAGAAGCAAACTGTGTATGAAAATACCGAAATTAGCAACTGGCAGTCACTGTTACAGGATGAGTCACAGCCACAGTGACAGTCACAGTTTTGGGACTGTCCATCCGTTCATTAAAATCGAAACTGAGCAAACTACAAATTGAGTCTCTCTCTTACTGTCTCTGATTGCCCCTGGCCAAACAGATTCATTGCATGCAGCTCCGCAAAGAAGTTATTATGCGTTTTTCTAATTAGAGTAAAAAAAGAAGTAGAAAGAACAAGGCAAATTAGATCTTCTAGAGAGAGAGGAATATTGTGGAATTTTATCCATGGCCAGGCCTGCAGTTGTTGTTTTTCATACATGTGCAGGAAATTGGCAACGAGTCTTGTTCTCATTCTGGTTTCATGCTCGTTCACATGCTGTTTCATAATAGGCTAAATTAATGTACTGAGCAAGCCAGAGTTTGATTGCTTTAAAGTTTAAGCATTTCATGCGGATACTTCTGACACTTTTCTTATGATTGCTTGTGGATGCCCCGTAGGATATTGATAACAGGTATTTTAAAACGAGCTGCTAACAAAGTTGGTTGGGTGAGCGTAGAACTAACAAACGAAATATTTAACACACACAAGATATATGGTGAGTTTTAATGTTAACATATATTTTAAAATTAAAATCATCAGAGTCTTCTATCGATTAAACAATAATATTTAAAATATATTAACAGCTTGTATTGTCTGCTTGTTCCATGTGCGCTATTTCATTATTTACTGAACAATTAAGATACAACCTTCTATGCAAGCTACACGTTGTCTCAATTAATTCAAGACTTGGTCTCCTTCTAACTACCGAACTACCTTCATAAATTCTGCATTCATGCAGTCCGCTTAGGTGAGCTGAAGTCAACTCTACACCAATGGTTTTGACCCATCCCGCGCTATCCATTGCAGCTTTCTTTGGTTTGCTGTTTGTGGAAGTTGGAACTTCCTTTCAACGTTAAACTCTCACCCGCCGTGAACAAAACATCTTTCAACTTGTAGCCCAGCTCAGTTCGCTTGTTGCCGCCTTTTGTTGAGCTCCAGCTCCGGTTTTGCTCCTGGCTGCCACCAGGAGGCAACTGGCAACTGGCAACTGGCCTGCCTGTCAATGCAATAAACGCAACTGCCAAAGGAGCAACAGCATTCAAAGCATCCTAGCCCAGTCCAGAATTGTTATTCTTGTTGTTGTTTGCTTGCCTTTTTCATGTTTATTGCAAGTATTTCAATTCGGCGCTTCTCATTTTGGCCAGAGTCGGCGAGCTATCCAGTATCCAGTTGCCTGGCTTGTTTGCAAGAATATATTTTTTCTTTATATTTTGCCGAGCCCTCCCACCTCAACAAAGAGGACCAGTGGGAGCTGAAACCGGAGACGGAGCCGGAGTTGGCATATTCTTATTTGCCTGCTGGAGCAGTTGGAGCTGGAGACGTCTCTCGGTGCATATGGTAAATGGCTCGGCCGGACACGGTTACTGCTATCCTGCTGGTTTCCCTTCTTTGCATACGTTGGGCGCCATTTTATTTCCTTTTTGGGTATTTTGGCTGGGAAGGAGGGGGAGTCATATGTTTTGAAGCCAACCACGCCCACTAGACGGCCCGCTGCGCTGTAAGTAATTTGTGGTTTCAGGCAAATACTCTGATGATGTTTTTCTTAAATGCTTTTCTCATTCCCAAGACTCCCCCTTGTCTCCTTGATGCTCTCACTCTCTCTCTTTCTCTTGGCTTGCTGTTCTTTCTTCAGCTTTCGCTGCATATTTTCTATACTGCCTTTTTTGCGAGCTGTATCGTTAAAAATGCCTTTAAGGCATTTAATTTCTTTTGTTCATTGAGCGGGCGCCTTCTAATGGGGGAGCATCTGCGAAAAAAGGCAACCACACACACCCGGAGACCTCAGACCCCGAACTTCGGGCCTCGGACTCAAAAGCCCACAACAAACCCAAGCCGAAAGGAAACGAAGCAAACAAATAGCCATTGCATATCCCGTGCTCTAGTCCTCTGTCCTGCTTTTAACAATTTCAATAGAAAATTAAAACGCAGCGGAATTTATTTTTCTTTTCCCCATTCTCTTCGCCTTCTTTTCTCTCGTCTCTCGCCTCTCGTCTCTGGGCGTCAGCCCAAGAAAAATTGTTGTTCTCTCTGTGTGAGTTGGCACTTTTTGTAACTCTGTTATTTTGAGCCTCAGCTGGATCGCCTTGGAGTGGGCTCTATGTAAATAGGCGTCGGCTTTTCGGAACCCTATACAAGTTGCATAATGTTTTTTTTTTGCCAGGGATGGGGAAACAACTTCCAATTTCAATTGGCCGGTTGGGGGTATAGAGAAGTGTTTGAATGCTTTTTGCTTACAGTTTGTTGAACTCATAAAGTAGCCTGGTTTGGACTATTCGTGTGTCAGTAGATAGTTAATTTTAGCTTCGTTTGCATTACACTTTGAATTAACTTTATTTTTATGACAATTTTGGATATATATATATATATCCAACCAAAATTTATAGAATAACAAAACATATTAAAAATATAATAAATCATAATAGAATAACAAATATCTTGAAAAATTAAATAATAATTAAATATTTTTATCAATATAATATATCACCTATCAGAAATGTTAAAGTATTTTGTTTTGAGTTGAACCAAGGCCCAAACCGAATCCTTGGATTAAGTGGCTTCTTTAATGAACTGATGGAACTTTGACATGTCCTGCCAATGTTTATTAATACTTGGCTGCAAGTACCCCCAACTCCATTCATAGCGTTTCATCATGGTCAATAATGGTCGCCATTTTCATTTGACACGCCACCTCCCGCTGATGTGTTACTCAAGTGAACCCAGAAGACATTTTGTCCAAACACTCTGCAGCCACAGTATTAAACCTAAGGACCATATTTCGATTTAACACACTCCGGGGGGGAAAGTTCCCGCGTACCACAAAACGCTCGCAACTCAGTTCAGCTTAGCGCTTAGGGGCAAGTGTACAATTTCTAAAACTCGCTACTCACAAAAAAGAGGGGAAAAAAACAAACTCAATCCGAAACCAAGGCGAATTTTTACGCAATCAGCCGAATAAGAAAAAAGCGTTCTAACTTTTGACTGACTGACTGAGCGAATGAATGAATGAATGAGTTTGAGTGCGTGAGTGGAGTGATGTGAATGGAGTTTGAGCACGGGGCGAATGCAATTTTTTCATTTCGACGATTTACGGGCAACGCTTTAACGCCCTGGGGGGAGTCGAAATCAAAACGCGAAACTTTTGCACAATGCAACATTCGTTTTCGCTGTCGGTTTTGGTTTTGGTTTGGTACGGCTCGGTTCAGTTTGGGTTCGGTTTGCTTTGGCTGGGGTTAAATTGTTCTGGTTGGGGTTCTTTGGCATAGTTAGTGCTGCCAGAAGCGAGCATTTTAATCGGCTATAAATTGCAACCCTTTGTGACGCAGAGTTTGCGAAATAAAAGCGGAAATGGCAGCGAGAACACACGCACCCGGTAGAAAATTACAGTTATTAATGCATGGGGTGCAAAATACTTTACCGTTTGTTGCCGTTCTCCGCGCGACGCCCCATTGATTTCCCCTTTTCTATTTTTTACCAGTGCGACAATATAATTTACTTTGGTGCTTTGCGCAGTTACTCCTTTTCCGCAAATGTATCGCACATTTTTTTGGTGTGACATGTCAAAATAATCCGACAACTTAATTATACACGCGGAAATTTATATACGTTCTCGCTATACAAATATGAAACTGAAACCGAACCCGTAACCCCCCACTGCAATTTCCTAGACCATTTCTTTGCCGTTGGTCCATACGAATCGTTTAGCAATTCGTGGTTAAAACAATTTTGCACACTTTGACCTCTACTGCTTCTTACTTTTTACTGGTTTCTTTTGCATTTGATTTGACAGTTTTAGGACTTTTTTCATTCTTTTCAATTCCGCCCATTTTCCCTACTTTTTTGGGCTTAGGAGTCCAGGTGATATCTAGGCATTTGATTATGTTAAAGAACCTTTTTGGATTTTGGATTGTTAACAGCAGAACTTACTACAGAGTCGTGAATTGTGAACTTTGATTTGGCAGAAGGTAATTTAAATCAGTAATCGCCACATTTTACTTGTGATATCAGTACCTGCGGAGTGGCAAAAAAAAAAATTTATAAAATATGTAATCAGCTTAAGAGCGAAGAAACTTGTACTAAATTTACCAGTATGACAGCATTTAACTTTCTCAAAGTGATATTTTTTAATCAGAGGACTATTGAGTTTAAAGAAATTCTCAATATGCGTATGAAAATTGTAAACCCAGAATTATGGGAAAAAAATCACATTCTTTACGCTTTTTTCTACACGTTCTGGTATTGAAATATTTTCACGTGAAATATTTGTTTATTGACCAAATACATATTTACTTTATCGAATTTCGTGTATTCCAACTTTTTATTGAATTAAGCTTCTAAAACAGAATATAAATTTAATGTCAATTTGCATTAAAACTATTAAAGGAATTTGTGATCTTTAGCTATGAAATGAATCTGGAGATGGTTAAATATATTATAATTAATGATTTAGAGATTCGTCTTTTAATGCGGCAACTTTACCTCGAGTCAGCTATGATTCTAATTTAATTAAATCAAATAAAATTTTTAATGTAAATGTTAATTTATATGATGCAGCTAATTTCCTTTTTGTTTTAAGAATTTCTGTTCTATAAAAAAGAATAACTAATAATTGACGCTTTGCGTTCCCTTAGTGTGCAATGAAAAGTCCTTAGAAATGTGTTCTAGTGACATGACAGTTGTGCCCTCTTTGCACTTCGTGTCAAATCTTGCAAGGGCCGTGGTCCGTTTAAAAGCTTTACGCTGTTGTTCCGGCACTTCCTGAGAGCGGAGAGTTGTTTCTCATATGGGTCCAGATGCCCGAACATCCGGACCAAATTTGATACAACAACTGCTGCTGCTGTTCAAAAATTCGATACATCATTCATCAGAACGCGTGGCTTGGCCGTCAGACAAAAGCCATCCCATTAGTGGCATATATAGTTACGCGAGGAGGGAGGGGAGCTCTTGTGTTGGAAGTTTTTCGTTGGTAATCCCTTTCTAATCGAATTACGGCAAATCCCTTGAGCACTTTTTGTGCATTAAGGCAAATTCAAGCGTAAGAAACTAATTTGAGGCGCCGCCAACTGCACGATACTCATGCATATGCGCACTTTCAGCAATCTGAATCCCACTATCCCACCAGCCATCTAATTTCATTCTCTCGCTCGCTGACTCGTCAGTGGAAAGTCATAAAAATGTTGCGGCCAGCAGATATTTAAGAATTGATAAAAAGCGTCGAATCAGTACAAAACCCACGAGAGCCAGATTAGCCAGCCAAACGGGGCGAGCTGTCGTCTGACTATGAGGAACTTACCCCTAAATGAGAGTTTTTGGTGTTTCCCACAGGGCTGGAAGTAAACAACCACCCCTCCAGACTCTGATCACATTGTTTTCCCAAATCGGATTTTAGTTTTACACTAATTTCTTTGGTTTAAGACTCGCTCAGTGCTCGGTCCCTGGTTCAGATGGTCCTTAGTCCTTAGTCCTTGGTCCTCTTGTGCTCGTTCGCTGCTGTCTGGTGGTATTATAAACGCTTCGCTGGACATTGCTGGTCCTATACTGATGAATCCTCTTTGATTGCACTAAACTGCAATCGAGACGAATTCGCAAAACGTGCAATGTCATGCGGCATAGGGTATGGGGCATGCGGCATGCGGCATGAGGCAGGCTCGTCTCAGCTGTGGGTTGTATGAGATTCCCCTTCGATTCCCCCCGCTGGCTGTGGTGTGTGTGATAAAATTCCATTCACTTGATGGCCGACTAGCTGGGCTCTTTATCACAATGCTCGGATCGTGCTGCGTATATTGGTATCTGGGCTTTAGTTTTATCCCTGTTCCTCTGCACATTTTTATGGCCAGAACAATTTAATTGGCTGCCACGACAATTTTTATTTTAACTTATTTTTGCACTTTGTTGAGGGTCGCCCCCAAAAGCTTACATTGTGCCAGATTTTGTCTAAAAGTTTCTACAACTTTGATGGCGTTTCAATTCCGGCTGAGTCATCTTGGCTTAGATTGATTACAAATTGCATTGAGCAGCGGGAGAGCAATAAAATTGCAGGAAACGCTTCAATTTGGGAGTTTGTTTCCTAGTAGTGACATCAAATTTAACTAAAAAGAAATAGAGAAAGTTTTAATTCAATTAAATGAATTGTTGGAGGGACCCTATTTTAAATAATAAGTGATGTAGGAGACATACAAATAATTTTGGGGGAGAAATGTAATGTTTTTGACCTTACAACAATAATAAATGAACAAGTACTTTTGTATTTAGTATGGTTAATAACTACTTTATTACAGTAAAAAATAAAAATGTACTTGCGTATTTAGTATAATTAATATCTACAAATAATTTTAGTTATTGTTTATCATAAACAATTTTAATATGAAAATATACCAACGGTTCAACCGAAGTGGAACCAAAATAAGAATACTGAATAGATTCAATTCCATTTGGTATAACGAACCCAACATCATCTGACTCATCTCAAGTTTGTCGCTGTGTCGAAGCATCAACTGGAGTTGGTTAAGCAGCCAGCTGCTTGACTCGATGAGGCAACATCTTGACGTGATCGTTGTCGCTCCAATGGCACTTAAAATGCCAGAACTTATTTCCATTTCGCTGGGCAATTATAATATTTTGTGTGCGCCCCCTGCACATCGCTCTCAGCCTCATAAAGTCTCGCCTGCTTCGTGAAGAGACACAAAGAGATGCAAAAAATGCGTTTACCTTTTACCTTTTTGTGATTTGTGTGTTTTACTTCATGAATTTGTCGTAACGGGTTGCCAGACGACGACGGCGACGACGATGGCGACGAGAACGATGAAAGACGTCTTAAATATAATATTGACATTTCTTTGCAAACCATTTTACATTTTAGCCCAAACTGAGGCCGAGGCTCAGGTTTCCAGGGGCTCCACAAACTTGCAAACTTTGACTTACTGAGTACAAATAATTATAGACATTTTGGGCTTGCCTGTGGGAGACCCTGCAACCAAAAAAATGAGTAACTCAGGAAAAAAGGGTTAAGTGCTTTGCTTTGAGTGCCGTTTACATTTTCTGCGGCAACTGTCGCATAATTTGCTTTGAATTATTTAAGAGCAGCTTGGCTTTTTTGTAGAGTCCGCGTGGGTCCAGTCTAGCATGGTTAATTGAAATGCCAGGCAGCTTTCGGGTTTCTGGTTTTGGCACTCACATTACTCATAAAGCTCTGCAATCCATCAATTAGCAGCTTCTCGTTTGCTCTGCAAACCGCAATCCAATTCACATAAAAAAAGTGAATGACTCACTGGGCTTTCATCAGTCGAAACTGCTGTCAATAACTCTGGCCACAAAAAAGATCGGCCATATTATGCACAATTGTTGTGGTGCCAGTTTCAACACATCGGGTTCGAACGCCTTCGACAGCTCCGATAAGCGTTAACACAATTCATGGACCTTTCCCTTCTGGAACCTCCATCGCCTGGCTCTTTGTTATACTTTATTCAATCGATAATTAGCGTGCAGCTCATCAAATTTATGTTGTAAATTCAAAATGATGTTAGTGTTTCGACAGAAAAGTGTCTCCCACCTTGTGAATAAGCCATTTTCAGAGTTGGCCCAACAGCTCAGCTCTTGCCTCGTAATTTCGCGCTCAGATCTTGAATTATTGTTATGATAATTGCGCGCCAGCTAAAGTTTTTTACCTCTACACAGCGGAGTCCGGCTCTGTGGGTTGCTGTTAATTTAATAAACACATTCAGTTGCTTTATTTATTTAATATTTTCACTCCGGAAATACCATTTGAGCAAGCCGTACATAGACAAGTGGGAGCCTGTGACTCAGATGTGCTTCAATTAATGTGACAATCTTAAAACCACAATTGAATACAAGTATTGAACAAGAGAGTTTAAACACAACTACGACTAATATAGAAGTCTTGTGTTACATTAAGCATTCTTTTCTAGTGAGTGTGAATAAGTGTGAATGTTTCAAAAGCAAATAACTCCTCCGCAGATAAATTCAAAAAGATAATAGCAATATAATTTCCTAAATAAGTAGCCCCAGAAAATCATGTTAATATTTGGAAACAATTTCTTATTGATCAAATTTTTTAAAGATTTGCATTAAAATATAAAAGTATTAAATACTCTGTAAAATTTCTATAATTTCTATATTTCCAATCGCATTCGTTTTATACTTGTATTTCAGTTTTTTTATGACTCTCTACTGGTATAGAATTAGACAAATGAAATCATTCTTTTTTTGGGTAAAATAGATAAATAAATATATAGTTGGTATTTTTTTTATCAGATTTCTTAGGCTCAGAAAAATGTGTACCATAGATTAGATTATACAAAAAAATATTAAAGGTAGAACTTATAAAAATTATTTGCAAAGCTAATGTAATATGTAAATCCTTACGTGAATTTATTATCGCACTATGGAAAGTAAGAAATCCTGTGGAAATTTTAGTTAAATAAATAAATAATATATTTAAAGGTTTTCAGCTTGAATCCATTTGAAAGAACTCTTTCGCCCAATTAAATTGAGTGACTTTCAATGTCATGGGTTGATAGTTCCATCTTCTATTTATTCACAGCTGCTTTGGCCATTGGTCCAGCCAGAGCTTGTCTCATCTGTGCCCCAGCCTGGTTGTTATCCCTGTCGTCTGCGACTTGGTTGTGATTTTGACAAGCCTCTGTCCTTCAGCCAACCCACCACACCGACCTCACCCACCTCAACTACCTAACACAGCCTGGCACATCCACATGCGTTAGTTGTTGTTGCTATTTGTAGAGCTCCCATGTCTGGTTGTTAGTTTGTTGGAGCAGGATCTGACTCTGTTCTGTCCTTGTGCCTGTTTCTGGCCATTCAGTCGATGGACAGGCAAAGCCAATTGTCAGCATGACAAACGGGGCAGCAACAGACATTTTGTTGTTTGTTTGTTTGTTTGTTGGAGATGTTTGCTGTTGCTAATCCTCGGACACAACATAGAACCCCATCACCAGTCCCCTCTGTGTTGGGGTGTCAGCCAGCATATTGTTTGTCAAAGTGTAGCCCTGAAATTACTGATAAATATTTGTGAAAATTCTTAGCTGAATTATGCGCGAGTTCTTATGGGGGAACAGGGCTTACATTGAACTGAACTCGACTGTTGTCAATGCTTGCGAGCTATGACTAAATATGATTGATTTATGGCTGGGCTACCACCCAATAATCCCAGAACTCATTCGAGTCCGAAAATGCAACGCAAACAGCCAAAGCAGTGCAGTCATGTGGCTCTTTGGCTGATTTTCCTGAGTTGGTTTGGGGGTATAAAACGGAACTATGAATGAGAATTAGACTTGCAGTGAATGAGTGAATGCAAAATGTTCCATTGCTGCTCTCAAATCGAGCATATGCCCGACTGTGCACAGGACATCAGCTAGGACGACGACTAGAACTGACAATGTTGACAGCAATCGTATGTTTAAAAAGCATAATCCCAGACGAATGATGATGAATGGTCCAAAAGTGCCCCCCTTTCTACCGGGGAAAAAAAGAAACCACCCACAGACGCTCGCTGTCGTTTAACTAAATCCTTGATGAATGATGTTGAGTCTCAGTCTGGGCATCCTGGCATCCAGGATACTTTCTGCTGGCTGCTGCGTTTTCATATTTGCAGGAGAAATTCGAAATGCCAACGACATTAGCAACATGCCACCAACACAACACCAAACGAATCTTTTGAGGCAGCCGCCAAGCGCAATTTTCATTTACGCGTCATTTTAATGATGTTAAGTGATTGTGCAGAAAACGAAAATGAATCCAAAACGTTACCAAAGTGAACAGAGGAATGAGGATAGAGTACTGAGACCGTGAGGGGAGTACAGTTTTTGCATTTACCATCCAAAGTTCTCGTAAATAGATTTTTGTTCTGGTGCTCGGCATGTTCTAGTCTCATGATGAAAGCAGCTTGTAATCCATTTCAAATCATTTTTCACTTCTGTATTTGCTATGGTTTTAGCTGGGACGTTCCGTGGCCAAAAGGGGTCGGGGTCTTCTAGGTTTGGTTTGGTTGATAAATGATGTCTGCACCGCAGCACAGACAGGTCTGCTTTCAGCAAGAGCATTAGATGGCATGGAATAATCCTTAACAGAGGTGCTGAGTTTGTGTCTCGATAAATGCGCCTCGGCAATCATTGCAAGGTCAAAATGTTGAGCTTTATTTGCATCCAGATTGAAGATAGCTGCTTAAAATTACATCAAGTCAAGGTGCCTAATGACCGATCTATAGAATACACAACTTCCAAGTTGAGATGAACTAGAGAAAGCCCTGTTTATATATCTAAAAAAGCTTCTGCTCTGATTGGGATATTCTTTATAGTCAGATTAAAATAAACCTAATGTTAAACCAAAAACATAATATTTCTTGTTTATTAATAGTTGAACTTGAATACCTGCTTTAATGCAGAGTTCAGGCTTATAAAGTTTTTTGTTTATATTAGAAATAACTATTACTATTATTTTTCTTTTTGAGAGAGAGCTAAGTTGGGGAAATTTTTAAATTTAATCGACCAGAATACAGACCGGTCTTTATCTTACATTTTTTTGAAGCTATTGCATTTCAAGCTAAGTTTCATAACGTATTATAATATGTTCTCAGTGAATTAAAACCAATCCACCCTTTTTAAAATTAAGTCTTTTTAATATTAATTCCAAGTTTATATGTAGAGCACATTTGAATTGAAATAAAAAAGTAACCTGTATTTAATGCTTAAAAAGGAGTTACTGTCGAATCTTATTATATGCTTTCCAAAACAGGTTGCTCTGTTTATCTAGTTGGATATCTAAACTTTCTTATTCGACACAGTTCAGTTGTCGCCACAACCCAAGAAGTCCCAGCGGAACTATTCAAGATATGCGTTCTCGTTTCACCCAATAAATATTTCAATTTCCTGGCATTTTTGGTTGACTTGACACCGTTTTGTGTGAAATTACTTATCGAGTTAATGTGATTTTTGGTTTTAATGAATTTGCTGAAATTAATTTCCCAACCAGCCAACGCTCGCCTTTGATCGCTTGGTTGCGATTAAGACAGACAGAGAGAAAGACCTGATATCAGAAAGTTGGATGGTCCTCAGTTGGTGTTGGTGTCGGTATCGGTATCGTTTCTGGCATTATCGGACGGCGGGCGACGTCGTTATAGAGCATGTGCCGATAAAAGTAATATCCTGTGAACGGCACGTGGCGATTCAGTCATGCGCATTGGTTTTAGTAGAAAAACCTAACAACCTAACCTCAAACTTATCCTAGCAAGTTGACAGCTCCGTTGCAAAAACTGTGAGTCATGCCAAACACCTTGACAGCCTCTGCAGTAATTGCACTTTACTCAAAAGAAACTTGTTACCAATTAAAACTGGTTACGTTGCACTAACTGCAATCGCTAGTGAATTCGTTGCCGAAATGGGGAGTTAACTTGTCGCACTTTATCCCAGCTTGTTGTTTGTACAGCGTTGCTTATGTTCTCACTTCAATAAGCAAAGTACACTTTTTTTGTCGACCCAAAAAAGAGCAATCCAGCCTGCACCCTGAAAATGCAATTGCATTTGCTGCGACAATGTCCTTAAGCCTATGTTTCTGTTTCGGTTTCTGTTTTTCTCCTCGGTTTCTGCTTCCCTCCTCTGATTTCGAGGGTGGTTAAGCAATTGAGTTCGACTACGTGAATTTATGAAGCATAGCGAAAAGTGCAATGGTCGGTGCAGGACGAAAACGGACAACGATTCAGTGGTGCAGTGGTTTCCATAGGGTTTTCCCTCGGCTTTGACATGCGCCAGGACAACCCTGGCTCTGGACATGTTTACTCTGTTGTCGCTAATTGTTTGATATATGGGTGTTTATAGTGCTGTTGTTATGGTGAACAATTTCTGTAAGTCATCAAGACGGGACTTGTCAGGGTGGCTCTAATCGAACCAACTTGTCCTAGGGTCTCTTAAGAGTTGTAACTCACTTGTTAAATGAGCCATATTACAGGTGAAATAAATCCAAGCACTTGCTAAATAAATGTGAATGGAAATTATATTATAATCGAATATAATAAGATTTAGAGACGATTACAAATTCTACATGATAATGCAACTATAAGGTGTAAGCCACTATGTGATCCTCTCTGATTAACCCCCAAATGTTAGGCCAAGCCTTTAATTCAAGATATTAATTTTAATTATTTAAAATTTATCGTAATATATCTTAAGTTATCTAAACTATTCCATCAGACAGTATTTTTAACTCTATACGATGAGATGTACTACTTATATATTTCTTTGAGTGTAAGTCAGTACTTTACGTGGGTATTTAAGGGTTAAGATGTTTGTTTCGAGGAGCTGTTAAAGCTGTTCTTCGTATTGGCGAGGTGAATAATTGTGAACGAATCGCCTGCAACCAGATAATATGATGAATGGATGGATTTAATTAGAAGGTGTAAAATTATCGCTGAAATGACAGGAAGGTTCATTTTAAATTGAGAATAGTTTCAACAAATGTGTATTTAATTGAATTTTAAACATATATTCAACTTAATTTTCAATACCCATAATATCAATTAAAAATGCGAATTTACTATTAATAATTAATAATGTGTGAAAATCTTAAGTTTTCTGTCGATAATACTGATTATAATTAGAAGGTTGAATAAACTCAAATCAATTATTTCCAATCTTTCAGCTGACCACAAAGTATTTGAAAATCACTATTTATGCACTTTCCTTAAATAATGTGTGAATAAACTGAACTTTGTTGTCACCTGTCATCAACCTGGACAACTGACCTAAAAGCAAAGGTAATATTAGTGTTCTAAAGTTTAGCTAAAGTCAACTTCATTAGTGTCCAGCACCTCCTGCTTTACTTTACGCTAGTTGGCTCCTTGTATAATGGCATAGTCTATTCATAAACATTATTACAAAGTTGCCTCCTCCCCAGCGATTAAGGCGGCTCCAAAGTTTTCCTTAGCTCATATAACTTGGCTCATATCACAGCGCCCTGCCACCATTTGCCTTGTGTCGCCTTATCCACAATCTTGGCCAGAGTCGGGCCAGCCCAACTGAGCCAATCAAATTAACTACTTATAAAGTAATTTGAAGGAACTTTGACTGCGACCCGAACAATGCCAATGCGTCGCCGAAGCTCATGAAAAATTCTATTAACGGCCACATAAAGGATGAGGAAGAGAATGAGAGAGGAGAAGGAGGAGGACGAGGGCGAGGAGGAGAAGGCAGCTCCTTCATATGACGGAGTGTATGCATTTTTAAGCCAATCAGGTTATGGGACTGTTTACTTAAACGACCCCCCCTTCCCCATTCGTCCCTCCCCCTTTCGTAGTTGTTGCCACAATTTACAGCTGGCTGCAAAAGTTTACATTTGACACACCTGCTTTCATTTGAAACTTGCCACAGGGCAATAATTGCAGCAACGAGCTGCCGCCGCTGCCATCGCAGTTTACATTTGGCCGACACCCGCAACAACAACAACAGCAACAACAACGACGACAGCAACAATAATAAACAACAAATGAGTGGCAACATTGCAAGCCAGGCATTTGCCGCCTGTGCCTTGGCATTGTGCAAAACTTGTGGCAAAGAAAGCCGTCAGAAATGTTGCATGGTCGCCTCTCGCCTCCCGCCCTGTCCTGGTCATGTCTGCGCTTGATTGAACGCCAGGATGGCTGCCAAAATGCCTGCAGGCTGTTTGTGCTACTGGATGGGGGGACGGTGGAAAGGGGGATGGGAAGGAGAGTCGGGGGCGGGCGGAATAGAGCGTGCGCCTTAAATAAACAATTCACATTTAATTACGTCTAAATTTGGTTTTGAGAACAAACAGCGACGACAGCCGCGAGTGCAGTCAGTCAAGTCTGGGAACAGGAGCCGGAGCAGGAGAAGGGAACACGGAACACGGAACACAGAACGCACACGTCGTCCGTCCATGGGCGTCGTCAATGAATGAATCGAACAAATTGGCAACACACGCGATGCGAAATGTAACAGGAAGCGGGGGACAATGCTGAAAGCTGAATGGCGTCCAGGAATAATAAACGGACCCACACTATGCATTCCTAGGGGATAGAATTATGGGTTCTTTAAATTACTTTATGCTGTCTTTCACTGCCTGTTCCCGATCCAAGTCCTTGTTGTTGTCCTTTCGACTCTCTCGCTGCCTCTTTGGAGGCGAGCCAGTGCTGATTGCATGCAATTCAATGAAAACTTTTTGCCAAGACACTTCCTTTCCTTTCCCTTCCCCACTTACCCCCTTGTGACCCTGCTGATAGTCGAGGACTGGTCCAGTAGGTAATGCACCCTCAAATCGATAGTAATGTCGGTTTGGGGACGTCAGAAGGGGGTGTGTGTGTGTGTGCGAGTGTGTGAAACGAATTCCCAGTCTCAGTTGTGCCAAAGCACTAAATAATTGCCCATATGTGGCCCAAGGAGCAGGGACTGTAGCGAACCACCCTTTTCAACACCCAGCTGAGGGTTGCACTACCCGCTTGTTGTGTTGTTTCGTCGATATTTCTTTTTTCAATTTATGCTCATTTATTCTATCAATTTAACGAAACACACACACACTCTGCAAATCTATAGCTGACAGCAAAGAAAAGCATATAAAAATACAGAGAGAGAGAGAGAGAGAGAGAGGGAGAGAGAGGGAGAGAAAGAAAGAGACAGAGTGAACGCTTGCAAATGGAAGAACAGATTGCAACTCGTGCGTAAAGACGGTCCCAGTGGAAGGAGAATCGTCCGACCCATCGCGTTGTGTTTTGAAAGCAAATATTTTCTGACAAGTGGAAGTCAGATGTCATATACTCGTACAACAGTGAATACGAGTACGCACACCCAAATGCCGTTCGTCTCAATTGCTACTTGACATGCACACAGTCACAGAGAGGGTCGCCTCTACAATCCCATTCCTCTATACCCGAGTAAAGTTGTCAAAAAAAATGTATACAACAAAAAATGGGAAGCAAATCGGGAAACCCAAGCGAAATGTGGAGACACTGCAGGAAGTGAAGGCAAAAGTTCGGCATTAGAGCGACAACACAACTGACAATTATTGCTTGACAGCTGACAGGTTTATGGCGGTAGCGATTTCATGGATTCGCGATACGTGATTGCAATGAGCAAAGATTATGTAAACTTAGAAGTTGAAATACTATACGAACAGATTTAAGATTGTGTGGCTTAAGGCTACAGTTAGGTTAATAGGCTTTGATGTTGCTGCCAACGAGATCTAAAATTGTTTATATAATTAAGTATTAAAAATACCTATATATGTATTTAGATGGTATACAACATTCGATTATTTAAGGGTATTATCTTGGAATACTTAATAAAATGATGCATATGATATTACAATTTAAAATTACTTCTTATATAAAACGAATTTAAATGGCAATCATTACAAAATTGGTCTGAGACACAAAAGGAAGTACATATAAATACCATCAGCTGAATAATTTAAGCTGCAATAATTATTAAGGGCTTCACATTGTTAAGCAACAAATTTAATAATTTTATCATCTGATCTTAAAGCAGTAGATCTTAAAAGTAGTTGTCATCTGTAGATACAGTTTTATATAATTCTTAAAATGATTTCGTGTATTTGAGTTCACGATAACCGGCATTGCATAAACCCAGAGAGAAGCCTAATTAGCAACAGAGCTCGGTCCACGGAGAGACGTGCACCACAACGTCCCTTATTATAAGACGTTTAATAATTTATGTATTTCCGATTTATGTTCGCGCATTTTTGCGTATACTTCTTTTTGCTTCGAAAACAACACCCCCAGCCCCCGGGCCCCTGCCCCTCCCAGGCATTTTGGCCTCCTCGCTCATTTGTATGCGTGCAGCGTTGCGCAGCACACTTATTGTGAGACTGGGACACTTGGGTATTAAAAAATGCCAAAGTACTGAGCTGTCGAACCACCCGGAATGAAGATCCCAACCTAGAGCTACAGCTTCAGTTCCACTTCCAATCCCAGTCCCAGTTTTAGCCAGTCAACGAACCATTACTATTTTATTCTCAGTCTCAGTCTTGAGTCTGTCAAAAATTGTATTATGCACAAGTTGTTGTAGGTTGCTTGGTTCCTGTTTGGTCCTGCTTATGTTTACTACCCCATTCCCGTTACCAATCTCATTCCAGAGTCTGAAAACGGCTTTTTATTAAGAAATCATCGTTGATTGTGTGGAAGGAAATAATGTTGATTTTACATTTTACAAGACGGGCAAGTGCGACTTGCAGAGTGGGTAGATATAATGGGGTTGGCAACTACTGAGGGTTGCTTCTTGCGGTAAGTTTATTATCATAATAGACGGCACACTTTTTAGGCGGGTTCCTGGTACTTTGGGGAGTTGGGAGTTCTTGTCTCAGTTGAAAGGGGGTTTCTGAATTCAGTCTATTACGTTTATGAGGATGCTCTCCATTTGAACAGGTTTAATGGACTATCAATAAGCAGAGGGAGCAATGTACCTGTCTTGAATTACTGTGTAGCTTATGAGTCCGACATGTATGGCTAATAAAATATTTATGGAAATTGCCATCAATATTTGCATCTATAATGAAAGTGGAGACAATAAGTTTACATTGGCAAATGCTGGGATTTAAAATTTATTAATATATGTATGTGAGTGAAAAAGAATATTAACTTACCTAATTTTATAGATACATAAAAATAAAGATTGATAAAAAAAATATAGCAAACAATTGTCAGGCAGTATTTCCTAAGACAAGTTTTTGTACTTGTAAATAGCTTTAAAAGTAAAGCCTTCGTAAGGTGAGAAAGTTAGAATTATACCCCCTTTTTTAAATAAATTTTTTGTTATTTTTATCGAAGACTTTACTTTAACAAAAATTTTAAAAGTAGAGTGAAATGAATCTAATCGATTTTTTTTTTTTTTTTTATTTTAGCTACGAAATATATGTATACTCCTAATTGTTCTTCGATATCCAATAACCAAAGCATTTAACGTGCACTTCAAACAGCTGTTGGATCTGTTATTTCATTTATTGCATTCTGATATTTAAACCTCTACAGCCAAAAACATTGCACATTCCACTTTAAGAAGTGGGATCAGCTTAGCTCAACTTAAAGTCAGTCATTTGTGATTATTCCGCTTTGACTTTAAGAAACTGTATTTCGTCATGGGTTCCTTTCGCTAACTTCTTGATGGCACTTGGGGCTTTGGCTCTTAAGCCGCCTCTTACCCTTTTGAACCCTGGCATTAGACATGCCAGCCGAAAATAGTTGGTGCCCAAGCCAAAAAGAGCAATAACTCGGCTACAAAAATACACAGACTTGCTCAGTATGTATGTGTGTGTGTGTATGCTAGTCTGGTCTGAATGTGTGTGTGTGTGTGTGTAAAGGTTCAGCCAACTGCTCAACTCACTCTCTATGCATAGGACTTCATACGGTATGTACTGCATATGAGCGATGACTCGTTGCAAAAATCTATAAATCTTGTCAAGCACAACCTGACTCCCTCTCTCGCTCTCGCTCTCCCTCTCTCTTCGTCTCCTTCAAAACTGCCTTGGAAATACTTGGGGACTCCAAGCATTTCCCTTTTCTAAGTATGTATTTTGCTTTGGGTCAACGTCTACGCGTTTGCAACAAAATTAACAGAAAATGTGAAGCCACATTTTCACACTAATCGCAAGGGGAATGGTCCTCGGTAGCTTTATGTCTGGCGTCTGGCGTGTTTCGACCGATTCCGTCTAATGTTTTTGGGTGTCGTGCATAATCGTTAATGAATTATGGCTGCACGTATGAGCAGAACTCGATGGGTATGGGGTTGGTGTTGGGAAGGGGGAGGAGAAGGGGTCTACGAAAGGGAGGCAACTCTTAATATGCGTGTAGCACATGTTTTTGGGTGTTGTATCGTTCATTGGCCTACATTGGGTGTGTGTACTCGCAGTAAAGTCGACTAGAACTTTAATGAAATTTTCATGTGGTCTTTTGTTTTAATGCATTCCACACACACATACAGTGGGCGCCCTTAGCGAATTTTTGTAAATGCCTGCATTCAGTTTTGTCGCTTTGTTGTAATTATTTTTCACCCTCAGCCATCGGTTTCCATTAGTCACGGGCTTATCAAGGTGCTGCCATCTTTTACTTTTGGCCTTATGCGTGTCGTGCTTCAAACTGTTTTGCCAAATGGCGCCTCAAGCTGACCACACCCTCATCGCCCTCACACCCACAATAATATTTATTTGTTTGGATAAATTTTCTAATGACTCTGACATGTTTGAGTGGAAATCGTGAAAATCGTGAGCAAATCGAGTGCCCGAAAGCCTTTTTGACTTTATTCAAGCGCATCATTCACACTTTGTTTGCTCTGCTACCTTCTCTTTTCCTTTGCTTTCCTTCTCTTTTCACTGTTCTCCTACCTCTGCCTTTTGCTGCATGCATAAAACATTTGCCTTCTTTTTCATTCATTTGAATTGAAAAGCTTTTCGCAACGATTTGTTATGCAAGCTTAGAAAACAAACAGGAAAAAAAGACGAAAAAGAAACCATAACGAAACCTGATGCTCAAAATTTGTTGAATGCCTTCCTGGCAACTCATCTCCACAGTTTGCATTCGTTTTTCCTTTTCTTCATTTTTTGGGTTTTTCAGCATTTTTGTTTGTTATCAACTTTGTTGCTGCTGTAAAATGTAATTGCATATGCAGCCACGCTTCAGAGCCCCCATAAAAGGAGCCACAGCAGCTGCCAAATCTAAGAGTCGCCATTCGCCAGTTGCCAGTTGTTAGTCGAAATAGCTCCCAGAGCAGAGGCTAGCAAACATTTTTAGTCCACTTTTAGATGAATTGTTTGATGTACAACTCCTTGTCCAGTTGATTCCATTTGACTATTCCCCGCATGTCCTGCTCTTGGCTATAAGTATTTCTGTTCAAGTTTCTCGTTGCGAAATATCTCGTTGCCAAAATGAATGCAGCAAAGGCATTTATGGGAATTGCCAACTGAGCTGCCTTCAGAGTTCTTTTGAAATAGAAATCCGGATGCTTGATAACAGTTTTGCACTTTCTTAGTTATTTTCTATAAGAGAACGATCCACAACTCAGACCTGATGGTACTGACATAAGACAATTTTTTGTTTTATGCGTTTTAAAGGTTTCTATCCTTAGTCAATAAAATGAAATTTGTTATAACTAAATTATCCTTTTATTAGATTTCGTTTTGCAAATAATGCTTAAATAATGAGCGGGTTACGTTTAGACTTAACCTTTCATGTTAAAAATATTGTTAATACCTGTTTAATTCCATCCCTTGTTTATATTTATATTTTTCGATTTTATTTAAAATGATTCTGCATTAGTTATTCTTACATTGACAAACTTTATGTAATATTTCAAAAATACTTTAGCCCCCTTCCGCTTAGTTTACCCCTCTGCAATGCTCAATGTTCGATGAGCGCGAAACACTTTAAACTGAGAATTCCCGTTATCGCCCCTAACTACCAATTTGTAGTCGTCGTTTGTATTGTTGTCATTGTGCTATTCAGGGGCGTAATGGGAATGTGAAATAGCCAAAACTATTTTCGAAATGTTTTAAGCGGTTCTACCAAAGTATTTAATCCTTTGAATGTTTTATTGCTCAGATAGAATTTACCCATTTTGGTTGCTGCCAACCCTCTAGAGTTCCGAGTTATCATTGCCAGCACCAGCTTCAACTGAGGGGGAGTGAAGGGAACACCATCGGGCTTTGCTAATACCCTCTCACATAGTTTCAACTAAAAATATTTGTTTAAAGAAAAAATGAGAAAACAACACAAACGAGGAATCTGTAAATAATAAATTTCCTACCATAGAATCAAATTGTTAACGCTTTTTCTGAAAACTTGTACATTGTCATGTTGTTTGCCTGGAATTGGCTTAGGTTCGGAAGGTTTGAGGATTGGTAGCATTACCTTTTTCATAGGTTTTTGTCTGCTGCTTACTTGACATTAAAATTAAAAGTTAAAAAACACATATTTCTAATCAATTGAAATCCTGAAAGAATACTGAACTGCACCAAGGAATTCACATTTATGGACTGTCATCGATGGTCATCAATTACATTTCAAAGAAGTCAAGTAATGAGTATTATTAGAAGATAGGAGTATAGAAACATTGAGCACGTGTCATTATTATTTGAATGACGTCCAAAAATAATCATCTATAAATACATCCATAATATATTCCAATTGTAGTAAAAGGCGGTTGTATTTTCGTTAAGCTATCTGCTGTATTAATGGGTCCAACTGTTTCATACATAAATTCTGGATCCTCGTTTTATGGGTCTGTCCATAATTGAGCTGAGCTGAAAATATACTTGTCTTTGGGATTACGTTTTAATATTTAATGCCACATTAAACGTTCAGATCGAACTCTGAATGCATGAATGTAAACCAAACAGTTGTTTTGTTTACTCTTAAATTACTTTTGCTATATTTATTTACGTACATCTGAATTCGCTGCGTATTGATTTATTTAAATGCTTTTTACCGCACACGAATTCCTCCACGTGTCAAAACATTAAAATATTATACATATCAGAAAATACAACAAGTTTTTAATGCGCTGCATTTATTCAATGGAGCATTTCCAATTGCCACCAGCTTAACGCATGCAGCTCTACGAATATTTTTATGTAATCCATCGATGCATCTAGTGATGAGATTGTCCCTGTCCATTCAGAGAGTTTAAAGTGGATAACGTTTGAAGCAATGACACTGACAGACGAGCTGAAATACGATTTCACCCTTTTTTCTGTTAGAGAAACTCTCCTGTTGAATTTTGTTAGCTGTCTTAGCCATATACACTTCTAATCCAGTCAGCACTCAAACTTTGTTGCCTACCCAACTCATCAACCAGATAAAAAAGAGACTCGCTACTAATTAAATTCCTGATAACATACAGCAAAAACCAAGCTGACTTTGAAGTTAAGGTCAACCCGTCAAATTCCCGCTCAAAACTCAACTCAAAACTCTGTCAATATTCCGTTCATGACAATGTTGCCAGTCATTTCGCATTCCTTCTAATTGTATCTTATGAAAATATGTATATAAATATTTGAAAAATTCTTTTTTAATTGCTCAAAGCCGAGAAGTTTGTCTTACATCCTTTTTGTCATAATTACCGTAGAGCAAGCGATGCCCATTGAGGCGCCTCCAGTTGCTGCACCATCGAGTGGCTGCCACTGTTGCGACTTCCTGTTCCTGACAAGCTGCCACAACGGGTTGAGGGAGGCTGAGTTTGTTGACTGTTGCATATTCAGCAGCTCCGTCGCGTCGGGCAAAAATATTACATAATTATACAAAGTATAAGGCAGAAAACACAACAACAACAACATCAAGTCGGGCGATTCAAGGACTCTGTCGACTGAGTGACTGACTGGCGTTTTGGTGTTTGATGACCCTGTTTATGAATACGTTAGCATTAATTAACTGTGATTTAATTAAACGCGCAGAGGGCAGCAGCACAACCTCAACTACGACCTACCAGACCAGACCAGTCCAGACCAGGTCACTTTCAAGGCGTCTGTCGCCGCCTTAACATGACTTTACTTGACTTAACTTGGGGCTGTTTCTCCTGTTGCTTCTGCTGCTCCTGTGACTGCTCCTTGTTAATCTTTTAACCAGTCGCTGGCGCGTTGCGCCTTTTGCGGTTTGGCGCCGCAGTTGGCAGCCAAAAAGCAGCCAACTGGAAGAACAGCAACAACGGAGCCAAACCAGCGCCTCAAATAAGACCTGAGAGCCCAAGAGGGCCTGCTTCTTTGTTTCCTTCTTTTGGCACTCTTCAAGTGGAAAATCCTTTTTGCCTATTTACGTGGCCTTAACAGGAGTCAACACCGAAGGCGTTGTAGGCGTCGCCATCGCATTCTGTTGTCTTTTGACTAAGCTTTAATGTGCTTTGGATAAGATGATTTGGAACAAGGGGGGTATGTAACAAGGGCAGGTACAAAAGCTAAAAATATAAGTTAAAGGTATTTCTACCATTGTCTAAATCTTTATCTATAAATGATCTTGAACAAATTTTTAATTATTTGTAACTAGAAATTATTTAAGCAAAAAAAAAACGACTGATAATGTAAATGGAGGAAGAAGTCTTGTTCTTATTTATTAATAAATTAAATTTATTAAATGATATTTAAATTATTGTAAAGGTTCGAAGAAACCAATTATATAAGTATTTGGATATACGTGAGTATATTTTAAAAAATAATGGGCATATAATAGTCGTATATTTCCTTTTCAAATGTTGTAAAATTTTAAGCGCGTTTGTTTTCTTGCATGGCTTAAATCAAGTTCTTTTATTTTTTATCCATATACTTTTTTTTTCATATCTGCTGTATATCTGATTTCCTATGCACTTTGATTGTGCTACTTTCTCACTCTGATTTGCTCTGTTTCTCTTCTACTTTTGTGTATATTTTGCTGGCTGCTTTCATAAATTAATTAATTGGCCTGCGGCTGGTCAACAACGACAACAGGCAAATAAATAAGCAAAAATATTTGCTTTAATTTATGTGGCAAGAGGCACAGAGTACTGACTACTGAGTACTTCGCTCCAATTGAGAGACTGAGGGACTGAGCTTTAGGTTGAGATACTGACCCTGCGAATGCAGACCCTTTGCCCTAGTTGTATTCATACTCGTATCCAACAACCTGACTATGGCTGTGCCTCTGTCCTCTGTTCTCAGTCCTCAGTCGGCCTGATGTCATTTACAAATTGCATTAGATTAAAGCGCGATAAAACGCGGGACGCGTTCACTTGGCATGATTTCGACTTATTTGCACTTACAAAAAGGCCAACCAAATAGGGTAGAAGGGCAGACCAACAGAGATAGAGAGAGAGAGAGAGAGAGGAGGAGAGGGCAGATATACGAGTACAGCCTGGCAATATTTTCCACGCCTTGCACATTTTATAAAACTCAACGCTCTCTCTTTCTTCCTTGGTCCGGGGCATGTAGAACATGGTTAATTAGCAATTAATGAAGCGATAATGAAGCCAAGATAAACGACAACGCCGACAACAACGTCGATGATAATGATGATGACGATGAGGAAGAGGATGACAACGAGGCTGTTGACGTGGCACCAGAGACAACAGGGGAATCATCGGGAGCTGGGAGCCGTACTTTGATGCTCTCGATGTCTTTGGCAGGCCGTTGTCGAGGCCGAGCCTGTGGTTGCCGCGGTGTGTGGTGCCTTCAAACGGCCTTGACGAGGACGAATATGCCGCTTGGAGATGGAGGAGGATGCGGATAAGCGGCAGCTGCCTGTTGGTTTAGCTTTGCTTTGCTCTTGTTCGCTTTTTAGGCTGCTGGGCATAAGCAGCTTCATTTGCCGCTGTTGCTGCTTTTTTTTTTTGCAAGCCAACCTTTAAATAAAATGTGTTTTTTAAGGGTCTTATTCTATAAAAGTGTATCTGTGTGTGTTTTGGCCGCGCGAAATTGTATCATTTCCTAGGAAAAAAAACATTTTTTTTTTTTGGTTTTCAGGTTAATTAGTTTGCCGGCGCTGGGCTCGAAAGTTTCCTGTCACTTGCAGTGGCAGAAGGCGTTGCCAATTAGCTTGTTGCGAAGGTTAGAACCTGGAACTCAAACTGAAACTGATACTCGTCCGAATATCCAGTGGACGGACGACATGGCCTTGGTCAGCAACTTTTGGCAGAGGCGCTTTAATCTAGATACAAATTAAACTTGTAAAAGTGTTGAGTATTTCGAACATACCAAATATTAACCTAATTAAATTCAATGCAAGCTTTCTTTAAAATATAATAGAATTTAAGGTCGACTCTTAAAAAATACTTTTAATAAATATATTTTACTTTTTCCTTATCACAGTTATGGTTTCTTAACTTTTATTGTCACTGACACATAAATATTCTTAACAAATTACTACTTTGCAAATTTACTATTCATTTGCTTAAGATCACCTTCTTCGAACCAGTACAGATATTTGGATTTATTTTGTTGACTTATTAAACTTATATTTACAAAACGTCGTATATACTCAAATATTTATCTTTGATTTTACATAAATATTGAGTCTGGGTTTAAAGGCAAAAACTAGGATGAGTTTTTGAAGGAATCTATTTAAGAAAGTAAAAAAGATCAATAATTGTATTAATAACATCTTAAATTTATATCATATAATTTAAAGATTATTAGTTCTGTAAAAATGTATTAAAATGTATTAAAATTGGAGTGAATTAATTGCTTATAGATTTTATAAAAGGTCAATTTATTTGAAAATCCCAATTTTTGTATTGTTTGTGGGATGAAATATCCTTAAGTATTTCAAACTTTCTGAAGTAAAGAAACATTTTTAAAATTTTTTAAATAGATCATAATATAGTACTCTCAAAGAGAGATCTGATATTTGAACAGCATAAACTTATTCAGGAATGTATATCTTATCATGACTCTGTATTGGCCTGCAACTGTGTTTTCGTACTCAGTCTAGCTCACAAATACGTAACCATTATCTACTTGCCTTATTCAAAGACACGAGACAACTCTGGAAAATCGACTCGTTTCCCCTTCCTTATGACAGCAACAACATTGGCAATCCCAAAATGCGATCTAATTTTCATGTTATTTGATAGAAAACTCTTGTAGGTATCCATCGTAGCTGTGTTGCACTGTGCAGTCATGCCAAGAATTTATCACACAGCCGCAACTTTTGGTTGCATCATTAGGATGCAGAAGGGGCACGAAGAGAGAGCTTGACTTGGATAACATGAACTATGGGATGCTGTGTACAAGCACCGACACCGCCACCGCCACTGCCACCACCTCAAGCACCACCATCTCCATCTAGTCGTCTCTTTGAATATTATCAAAAATTGTGTATCTGTAGCTGAAGCTTCCTGAATCTCGTCTCGGGCATTGCAAACATGCTCATAGTTGTTGTGTTGCCCATGGATGCATCACTGGCGATCGTTACAGCAACAGCAACTGCTGTTGTTGCAGTTGCAGTTGTAGTTGCTCCCTCGTTGTTGCTGCTGTTGTTGTTGTTGTTGCTGGCGCTGTACGAGATTAAACAATGATTGCATTTTCATTTGCATTTTAAGTCACGGTGCAAGCAAAACCAAAGCATAAGAAGTCGAGGGTCGGGATCTCACTTACCAAGTGCTGTTGCTCCCCTCGTTTATTTTTTGCTGTTGCTGTTGTTGTTTTTAGAGGTGGGCAGTATAATTGTATATTTAATAATTTATATAGTTAAATAAACATTTTAAGTAAAATTTGATTAAATTTAAATTGTGCCTGTATAGAATACAGATAAAATCAAACAAAATAGTTGAAGTTAGTAAATACAAATACGAATTTAAAGCTCATTCCAGACACGAGGCCAAACAAGCTTTTAATGTCGTGCGTGGTCGTGTCACGCGCCCACCTCTAGTTCATAGTGCAGCTGCCTTTTTGCTGCCTGACTTCATCTTGACTAAGAAGAAGAAGCGAGAAACAGGTTTGCCAAAACTAAACACATGCCGCCAGCATCGCCTGGCAAAGATTGAAATGCAAATCAGTTAATGGTGTTCCTGATGTTGTTGCTCTTTCTGTTGCACTGTTGCACAGTTGCACTGTTGCAAGGGCAAACACCATTCGCTGGAGCTGATGTACGTGTTTGCTAGCCAACTGCTGCTGTTGTTATATTTAATTGCCTATGCTCAGTTCAACTGGAATTGTTTCCCCTCCCCATCGTTTTCTGCTTGACCCATAACTCAAATGGCCAAAATGCTTGGCTTTAATGTGAGCTTCACGCTCATAAAAATGAAAATTTGTGCGACAGATTTTCGGCAAGCTAACAACAACAGAATCCCAGCCCAACTCACATTTAGACCATGCGCTAATCTTTGGCATGTAACAGCTGCTCGGCTCTGGTTGGCTTTTTTCCTTCTTGTCCTGCTTTATTTTATTTTTTGGTTCTTTTGGCCCTTTGCTGTTAGCCTGTTGGGCAGTTGGTCTGCTGGTTTGCTGGCGTGCTGTACCCACTCATCTCGATTACGAGGTGTAAATTTACTGAAGCACATAAAGCCATTTGGCGAAAACGTCGCCTCTCTAATCCCAAGCCCATGGCCAGCTCAAAAGCCAATTCATATATTTACCGATTTGCCACTAGACTTTAGGGGCGCATTAAGCCCTAAGCTTTTTGGCCATTTGATGCCAGGGACGGACCAACGTCACCATCACTTGAGCGGGGGTAAAGCTTTATAAATTCTGATGATATGCGGATTGCTGGTGTGCTGTTCATTTGTGGGGTTCATTTAAACAGGAGCTCAACGTGTTGCGCTGCATGTGATAAGTGATGTGGATGCCACATGTGTCTGGCCAGAGTCGCAGCTTCAGTTGATTACACATTTCACAGTAATGGGGCGACCGGTGGTGTATCCTTAAATAAATCACAAATCCGCAAAGGGAAAACTCTGAATTGATAAGAATAGTTTATATTTCGCACATATTTCAAAGTTATAAAAATATTGGGTACTACATCATACTATAGTTATTGTGAGATAGAAGAAATAATTAAGATTATGACTATTGATTATTGTAAGTTAACGTATGAAAAATTTCAGAGACATATTCGGTACCGCAATATATTTTTTTATTTTCTCATTGATCTGATTGGGGTTTTCTTAACTTACCCCAATCCGTTTAGTATTTTTAATAATTAATAAAACTTATTAAATGTAATTTAACTAAACTTAACCATGATAAAGTTTATGCTAAAAATTTTTTTTATAATTAACATAATTAATTTAATTTAATTTGACTAAACTTAACTGAGATAAAGTTTATGTTTAGTTCACTTCAGACTATCTATCATTTAATTAATTTATATTGCATTTTGAGAATTCTATGAATTCCTAATAATCTGTTACTGTTAGTAACATTTCGTCAGCAAATTCCAACACTCAACTTAAAGTTTCATAATTTATAATCTATTTTATTTAAAAGACTATTCAGCACTTGCCATTTTAGAGCACAATTGGTCTTCCTGGTAACCTTTAGATTTCAGTCCACAAGACTCTCAAGCCTCAGCCACATCCAGAAATGCTGCCTTCTCCCTTGGCAAAGTAAACACGTTGCCCTGCATGAATAATAACAACAACAACAAAGAGTGCAAGTCAAAGCTAAACAATCTATAAAATACAATCACTTTCAACAGGAAAATCAACAAAAACAACAAACACAGGGTCTCGTCGCTGTTCGGTCTGCCCTTTAAATCATGTTCAGATCGTTCGAGGAGGAAGAAAAATCGTGCCTAGATCCCGAGATCTCTCCATGGTTCTATTTGCTATGAGCCATTATTCTATGTTTATATTTTATACATAGAGCGTAATTATGGGTTCGAAATATCTTTGCCAGCATCTTTTGATGATCGACATCAGCAGTCGCGAAATATATGGCTAAAACCTGATGAAAGGGCATCTTTCTGGGCCTGCATCTTGGCCAGCTTTGAGCTGCAGACTCGTATGGGAGTGCTTTATATGGTCGTGCATTAAATTTAACACAGTGTTTGTTGTTGTTGTTGTTGCTGTTGATGATGGTCACGCCCACTAAAGTGGCATGCCGCCATGGTTATGTAAACAGCCAGGAGGAGTCGAGGAGTCCGCGGAGGAGGAGCAGTAGGAGACGACGTTGTTAAAGGCCACTAAAGTCGCTCGGTCTTTGATGATGTTGATGATGATGAAGATGAAGACAACCAACAAACGAATGACTTTGACTAAGACGTTGGAGTAGGAGGCACAATGTAATGTGTGGTGGCCGAGGGCAAAGGTTCCAACAGTTCCCCCTCTCACTCTCCCTATGTCTTCTTGACACCCGGCGAAGACAGAAGACGTGTGCAGTAAGTGTTAATGTTGCATAAGTTGACTTCACTTCCAGTCAGAGCCAAGTTGAGTGGCTTTTTGGGTGGCTCTGAGAATTCATCGTAAGAGTTGCAAAGCAGCATCCCAGTGTTATCCATTTTGATGGAAATCAATCTAAAGATTATGTTTAAGTATAGCTACTTTTTTAATATACAGTATTCAAATTAAATATTGATTTTCGTAGGTATGTAGAACTTATAACTTTCTTTATAAAATATGCTAGAAAAGTATTTCTTCTCCCTCCATCAAATCAAATGAATATTCTTGCATTGTTAAACTCCATCAAGCTCAGACCTCTAGACCTCGATGTGGGGTCAAATCCCCAGTGCCATTAGTGAGGCAACTGTGCTGTCAACTACAGCGCTGCACAAGCAACTAAAGCCACCCTTACCCTATACCCATACAAAAAGAAAGAAATAACCCAATGCGCAATTTAAATGAATAATTGAAAGAAAAGTTTCCCAACGCAATGTTAAATGGAAATCCATTGAGGAGTAAAATGACGCACTATGTGAAGCCGTGAGTCGTGAGCTCCTTTGGGCTAATGAATTTAAATGAGCCACCAAGTTAATGTAACCTTTCGCTTAGATTGAATGGCTACATATTAATTACAACAACACTTACAAGCCGCCAACGAGTCTCGCTGAAAACAGGGCTAAATGTCCTGCTCAGAGAAATCATAACAGCTGTGACGTAACAAATGAGGCCAGCGGGGGTTACCCGCAGTTCTTTGCCCAAAGCAACCACTTCAAATTGCCATGCAACTTTTTAGCAGAATTAAGACATAAAAAACATTTTCTACAGGGGGCACTGTCAGAGGGCAGAGGGTTGCAACCCCTAATCACTAATGAAGCTATCAGCTCTCATGTACCTTAACTGTTGCAAAGAAATTTAAAGTGTGTTTACTGAGGACATAAATTGAAAACTGACCATATGAGTTCCAACAGTGGTAACTGGGCCAGCTTTGTTCTGCCAATGTCTTCTCCTAAGCATTTGTTCAAATATTTGCAAGGCCCTGAGAACAAAAGACACGCCGTAAACAAGAGGGGAGAAAGTGACATAAAAAGGAGATTGAAGTCAGTGTACAGTGGCCAACATTGAATAAATTTCGATAGGCTTGAAAAATAATTATCACTAACTGTTATTGATTATTATAAATACATTTATTCACTTAGTAGTAGAGAATACATATGGAACACTAAAAATCGAAGTTGAAATATCTCTACAATTTTTAGTGATTTAAAGATAAAATGGTAAAATGTCCACATTTTGATTGCATTATAGATATCTCTTATTAATACATAAAACATTTCTACCAAATTGAGAGTCAATAAATTGGCATGTACTTTTCTTTAACATTTGACCACTGTGCGCAGTGAAAAAATTTGGCAGCGAAAAGACGGAAAGAGTAACCACAGCGAATCAAGTGAGTTTATGCGGGTCACCCTCCTCTTGGCATATGATTTGTAACAATACAAAAAGCAACAGCTAGCCAAAAAAAAAAATAAGAAAAAAGAAGCAATGGAAAAAAGACCAATGCATTATCGAGCAGCCGCACAATAATGTTAACGAGCAGCGCTTCGAGAGATTACAATCAGTGACATAAGGCGCAGCAGAGTCCAAAGGATGTGAGGAGGAACTTCTCGATATGGGTACGGGTTGGGTTCGACCCGTTCGCTACTTTGCCAAAGTGGCAAATGGACTGTGGCGCATAATTTGGACTCTGTGCCACAGCTGCCACTGCCACTGCCAATGCCGCTGCTGTGGCCAAACTCAGATTTATCGGGTCGAGCATATGGGCGGAGACCCAATCAATGCAATTTGGCGGATGTGGCATATGTTGGGTCAAGTGCTGCTGCCTGATTAGCTCCAAGTGCCATGCATGGGAACGAGCTTTTGTACTATTACTACTACTATTAAACAGCTAATTGCAGTCAATAACAACCAAGGCCTATGACTCGACCAACACCGCACTAAGTGACAAAGCGATCTATAGACATCAGCAAGGTTTACAAACTAAAGATCTTATCCGTTAAAGGCCACTTAAGTAGCTACCAAATGTTTAATGTAATTATGTTGCTTTCGAAAAATGTGACGCAAACAGGTTTTTTTCGCTGAACAAACAATTTACATATCGTATTCAACAAACTTAACATTGGCAACAACAAATAATGTCTCGACAGCCAATATCAATGCATTTATGAAACAAACTTTTTCTTCGTTGTTTAACTGGCTCGTTGGTCTAGGGGTATGATTTCCGCTTAGGGTGCGGGAGGTCCCGGGTTCAAATCCCGGACGAGCCCAAGTTGTAATTAATTTTTTAAATTTATTTATAATTTTAAAAATTATATTTGGAAAGTATTGTTACCGAAATGCTAAAAATAGTTTTGATATGCAGCTTTTGTGCTGCTTTTGATATCAATATTTCTACAGATTGTGGGGGTAAACTAATGTTGTCAGAGAACGAGTAAACGAGAGAGAGCGGGTCTGATATTCTAAAAAAGTTCTCTATTTAGAGAGTAAATCTAATAAAAAGGTTTAGAAAGTACTAAAAATATATCGGAATACGATTTTCCGTTTGGAAATACATAAATTTAAACATACTATTTTTATATTTTTAAAAATATTAGCCACTTTTTCTTTTGTCAGAACTATTTAACTTGTAAATGAAATGTAAATGTTATTAAAGAAATTTAATTTTATATTAAATGTAATTTTTAGCTAATAAATAAATGTCTCATTTCACCGTATCATAACTGAAGGCTTCTGTAGATCATAATAGAATCATGCACAATTAGTCAAGCGATATATGGCCTCTTAAATGGTACGAACAATTAAAGGCATACAATTACTTAGAGCGGGTGGTGTCACATTCTGCAATAAGGTAAGCCCAGAAGGGCGGACAAAAGGGAAGAATTCGATTACCAGACGACGTTGACAGGCTGAGCGACAGGCACAGACCGGGAATGGATACTGCACATGTCACTATGTCTGGCACGGCTCTGACCTGGCCTGGACTGGCCTGGACTGGCCTGTTGTGGCCTGGTGTGGCGCTTGGGTGTGGCTTTGGGGCTATTGAAAAACGATGCCCCGCAAGGCACTCGAGACGATAGACGACGGAGACGCAGTGATTCCCAGTCTGGAACATCCAATGAATTTATATGCATTGAAAATGAACACAACAAACTTTTTGGCTTGGCTGACCAAAAATCCTGGAATGGGGAGCGGGAATGCGAGCTGGTCACTGTCCGAAAGGAGGCTTATGTCTGTCATTACCGTTTAAAATGCAGAGACCAAAATCCATTTGCAGCCAGTGGCTGACTGGCTGTAAGATCCGGTGCACATGTATCCCATTTAGGCTGATGTATCCGATTGCAGCCATAACAGCTGGAAGCACGTAAATCCCATTGTTTCATGCGTTTTGCATGAGAAGCGCTTGAACTGACTGTGCGCTGTCGATTTCAATGCCATTGCCACATCCACATCCACAGTGAGAGCCACAGGCAACTGTTGAGCTGCTGGAGCTGCATTTGATAGCATAACATGTGCGAGTATTGAATACTCTTTTTACAACTGACAAATCCAGATGGAGAGAGGGGTGAACGACGGATCAGTGTAACAACTCATCTTGGGTCGAAGCACGCGTTGCCTGCGGACTCTGCAATTGACTTGAACCCGTGGCGCATCAATTGTTGACTGCGGCTTGTGTGATTTTTATGATGAGGCCCCAGGGCAGCAATAGCGCTCGTTTTGATTACCCCGCCGGAAGCGACGCTCAGGTTACATTTTAGCAACGTTTAACCAACCATGAAATGACCAAAGGAGTTTGGGACTCAACTTACGTACAGTGGAAATTTCTAAAATAAACACAAGCTTCAATATTTCCATATATTTTTAATAATTTTTATAAATGATCGCATAAATCTTGTCATTTAACAAAATATAATTAGGAATAATTTACTGTTAATAGCTATCATAAACATAATATTAAATTAACCAACTAATTGCAATAAATAACAATAGGAATTCGTTAAGAGAAAATAAGTAATATTCAGAAGTTCAGTCAATTTAAGCAACATGGTTTCCTTCGCAATCAGAGTATAAAGCTATATGTACATACTTCTGTAAATATATCAAGACAGAGTTGGTCTTATGATTGTTGTTTGTCAAAAAAAAGCAAAATATTTTTAAACTTAAGCTACCAACGGTTCCTTTTCCGATTTTCTGTAGAAATTAGAATTCAGTACTGCAGATTAATTAATACTGCACACATACTGCTGGGAGTTACTGTGTGAGCACTCAATTAAAATTCATTTTATATCAAACATAGCAACTCACGCATAATGAACGTCTCTCGATCGCGAGCTTTTTTAGCAATCTTCGACACATATAATCACACGCACACAATGGCCATGCGAAGCGCTTGTAAATGTTTGCTTTATTATAAAACGTTTTTCCTCTGTTGCTTGCTCGCTTTGTTATCTAACATTTTCGCTGTTCTGTTGTTACTTGTGTTCTATAAATAGCTCACTCTCACTAACACTGGGACAAGCAACAGCTCGTCAGTTAGCTCGTTCGATTCAAAATGTCAGGATGGCCGAGCGGTCTAAGGCGCCAGACTCAAGAGCATTTCTCTTACCTTTCATAGAAGGGTGTTTGTATGAGCGTTCTGGTCCTCTCTGAGGGCGTGGGTTCGAATCCCACTTCTGACAAAATTATTTTTTAATAATTTTAAAAAAGAATTACTTTTTATTTTTTTTTTAAATAAATCAGTATCAACTTTCTTTTAGTTTTACAAATTTATATTAATGTCCTATAAAGAAATACATAGCTTCTTATATTACTTATTTACATATGTACATTATTATATATTATACTATTATATACATATTTATCGTGAGGGGTGAAGCAACAGGAAAGGCTCGAAAGACGACTTACAAAATCTATAAGAAGAATAACAAAATTTTCTAGGCTAGTCCGAACAAATTGTATTTAATTATGTTCTTAAACAAATGCTTATCAGATATCAAATGTGCATATTTTCTTGGGCGAGGTAAGGAACTCACTTATTATTTGAAAGTATTTTGTTCTCACGTATGTTCAACTACTCTAGTCTATAAAAAATTTGGATTTTGGTTACAGTTTTGACAACGTGTCAGGATGGCCGAGCGGTCTAAGGCGCCAGACTCAAGAGCTATTAACTCTTACCTTTCATAGAGGGGTGTTTGTATGTATGAGCGTTCTGGTCCTCTCTGAGGGCGTGGGTTCGAATCCCACTTCTGACAAATTTCTTTTTGGGCGTCGATTAGAATGTATAACTAGTAAATTTATTTAAATTTAATTAAGAATAATTCTTCGTTCATTTTGTTTTTATTTTTTGAATAATATTTATACTGTTTATGCTTTACGGAAAATCAGATAATGTTTAACAAACCACCAAAACTTGGGAAAAGGTTCGGTTCGAACGATTGAGCTGATTTTAGTTTTGGTTCGTTTACCGGTTTATACAGCCTCTTAACCTAAGGTTTCGGTTTGAGCTTGAGTTCAATTTAATACAAGAAAAATATTTTTAACATACTAATTTTTCCTTAATTTTTTAATGGATTAAATATTTTAATAATAAAAATGTAAATGTAAATAATTAAACTAATTTTATGATTTAAACATGTATCATATTATTATCATATTATGATATTTATTCAAAGCCTTTAATATTTGTGCGATATGAGTTATGAGTGTTATATTTTTACAAACATTTGTATCTATTGTAATTAAAAATGTATAGTATAAAACATTAATGGAGCTAAATTTTTAATTCTATTAATATTATACTAATGATCTATGTATATCATTTCTGAAATTTATATGGTATATTTTCGGCTATCTGCTTCTACGTGTCAGGATGGCCGAGCGGTCTAAGGCGCCAGACTCAAGAGCTATTATCTCTTACCTTTCATAGAGGGGTGTTTGTGTGAGCGTTCTGGTCCTCTCTGAGGGCGTGGGTTCGAATCCCACTTCTGACAAATATTATTTTATTGATTAAAATATGTAAGTTTTTATTTTTAAAATTTAATTTAATTACAATTCTTCGTTCCTTTGAGTTTCTGATTAAGTTATTTACTAATACAATGTGAAAACTTAATGGAAGATCTGGCATATATTAAAGAATTGAAAATGAGTTTTCGATTTTGTGAAACATTTGAATTTAGTTAAACATTCCCAACTTATAATATAAAATATTAATAGTATTACTTCTCAAATTTTTATTATGCTAATGATGCATGCTATGTCCGAAGTTTATATGGTGAATTTTCGACATCAGGTTCGCACATGTCAGGATGGCCGAGCGGTCTAAGGCGCCAGACTCAAGAGCAATTCTCTTACCTTTCATAGAAGGGTGTTTGTATGAGCGTTCTGGTCCTCTCTGAGGGCGTGGGTTCGAATCCCACTTCTGACAAAGATTTTTTTTCAAATTTTTATTTACAGCAGCAGCTACATTATATATTTATGAATTTTATTACTTCTTATTTATTCTGATGAAATGAATGACTTTTATACTTGCAGCTGTCTCTGATTTTCTAAACTACCCTGTCGATAATCCTGCTCAAAATAAAAAATTACACGCTGCGCCTCCTTAAAACCCAGCACGCCAACATCTAATTAGTTTGGCTTTATTATATTTTAAAAATATCCCAATGCGTGTGTGTCGCCATCTCTATTTCCATTTCCACTTCCCGTTTAAACATCGTCGATTGAGGAACTTTTCATTCCCTCGACTGCACTTGAAGGCACTTGTTAAAGTCCTGAGCTGCCACCTACGTTCGGTTAGCCACAACAGCAACGGCAACAGCAAAAACAGATGCCAAAGACACGCGTGGTACAATGGGCACGCAATCATTCCGCTTCCCCTGCCCCTTCCTCTTCACCGTCACCACACGGCGCATGGAGCAACTCCAAACTCAATTTAAATCCAGTGCATATGCAAAGTGTCACGTAATTTCAATTACACAGCATGGAAAGTAGAGAAAACTGAAAACTAGAGAAAAAATACCTCCAGCTCGGTTTATAAACTAAGTCAAGAGCGACGATGGCGCATTGCATGCCCCCAATGTGGGCGCCACAGCGCGTGTTGCATGTCAATCATGACTGCACTTGTTGCCCCAACCACTGGAACTCAAGAGAAATAGATGAAAAGAGTGGAAAAGTGTGTGTGCTGAGAAGGCTATTGACTTTGGACAACAATGGAGACGCGACTTAGTGACCCATAATGCGTTTGTCGAGAGTCTCGTTTCTTTCTCCCATTCTCGTTCTTCTGATGGCTCGTAATCTACATCTCAACTGTCTTGCCTACACCTTCCGTCCGGATTCCAGAGCAGTGTCAATGTGCAATGTCGCTAGTTATATTAATTTTTTTACCCTGCACCGAATTATAAAGGGTATACTGTTTATAAACAAACTTCATGTCATGAGACTTCATCTGATATGTTTTGAAATCTTATTTTAAATTGTACGAGTATGCAAAGTGCAACTAATTATAGGGTATACCATTTTATATTATTAAAACAGATGCTTTCTCATTTATTTCCTTTGAAAATCTTCTTAAAGAATTGTATACCCGGTATAATTGAGCGGATGATGTCACTGTGCACGGTAGTCCATGCTAGTGAAGAAAGCGACACGAAGGGTGCGAAGGCGACTAGCAATATATTCAGGAACAATTTAAAATTAGACTCCTTGTCCGATCTTCTAAAAAAAGTTTGGCATTCGGCACTACGCAAAATAGCAATTTTGATTAGTTATAAAGAATCGGGAAGTTTTAGCAAAATATGACGAGTCCCTAACTTTTTTTTTTTAAAAGAATAATTTTGTATATAAAATTTAGTATTGGCTGTCACAAAATTGGAAAACAGAAATTTTCTTTACATTGTAATATGTGGGCACTCTCTGAATCATATCATTAATCACTATGTTTGATTTGTTAGAACCTAAAAATGCAAGTATTATATACTCATTCTGACTAAGTACAGGGTATCTCAAATTCGACACATCTCAGCTGCACAGCTTTTGGTTTTACTCTATGACTTTTCTTGTATTTTAAATGAAGAATTCTCTTTCCCGGGTATTTCCGTACATTGAATGAAAAGTCTGTAAAGTAGCTGGAAATGCAGTTGTCCGGTTCGTTGTGGTCTCGGAACTTGTGGATGTTGACGGGGTTACGTGGGTCGTGCGGCTGCGCAGCTGCATTTTGGCGTAACTAATTTGTTAGCGTCACAAAACCGTTTTAAATGCTGCTTGTTGCTGTTGCACTGAAATTGATTTTACCCAGTCGTCGATGTTGTTGTTGTTGTCGTTGTTGTTAACTCGCCTGACATATGGACTTTCTGCTGGCGGACAATAATATCAGGTAGTGATGGACATGTTGGCTAACCACAAGTCTTTTGTTCCGCGCTGCACATCAGCAAAATGTTTCACTGACGGACGGCCGTCAACGTCATCCACGTGTGGCACATCCACTGTGCAACATTCACCTGCCCCATAACTGCGTCTATATCAGTGCCCTGTTGCATTTCGGGGTATTTAGCGGCTTTCATTGCATCATTAATTTTGATGGCCTGACAAAGCTGTCCACGTTACAAGCGACCTGGCTTGACTCTTAGCCCAACAGATCCGGTGAGCTTAGGGCTGCGAATAAAGTGCGACAGGTTAACGAACTCGAGGGAGCATTGATTAAGGGAGAACACATATTAACTGCTAAATGGGATTAGTAGAGCTTTATCAATGAGCACTATATACTTAGTATTTGTATTGCTTTAACCATGATTGACTTATGAACGATACAGATAAGAACGAATTCTAAGCATTACTAATTTGCAGGATTTCTTTATTTACTATAATTCAGTTTTCAAGTTTTTCAAAGTTATCAATAAAACATACAAAAGATTTATATATATTGCATTTAAAGTATAATTGGAACTAAGACTACTCATTCTCTAAAACATCCTCGTTTATATTACATCGTGTTTTTAAACGGCTCTTGACACACCGTATTCCTTTGACATTTAACTGTCACTATTATGATTAATGGACAATTGATAAAGAGAAAGAAACATATTAATTTTGTAGTCTAAAATTTGTTGTACTTTGTATTTATCACCTGCAGCTTACCTTTTTTATTTTTTATTGATGACTTCTTCTTCTTCTCTTCATGTCAGTGTTTAATGAGTTGTGACTGTCTTGAAGTAAACGTGCTCAGTTATATTTTTAAGATGCCCCAAATTACACAACCATCTAAATTTGATTAAGCTTAACAGTAATTCTAAGTTACATTAATGTATATAGCTACCAAGGATGTCTTTTTATAACAACTTCATCGATCAGTATATATTCTTATCTGTTGAGGTTTTCCGTTGACCTTTGCCTCCGGCTTTGTCAGTCACTCGATATTTGCTACGCTTTTCCAATAGCCATAACCTACAAATATGCATGCAAATATTTCTCAACTGTTTATGCCACTTTGTGTGTGCCACATGCTCTCGAATAGACCACGAAAAGCCAAAAAAAGAAGGAAAAATCGTACACTGACACTGACAAGTCGTGTGAAGCACACCTGCAAGATTCAAGCGGAGACCGCAAACAGAAACTGAACTGGAACGGGGATTGTAGATTGGGGTATTGGGGTATTGGGGACTGGGGAGTGCGATACTGAAACATGTTGCAAAATGCAGTCAGGGGTCTGTCTGACTTTCCGTCTGTCTGTCCGCTTGTCAGCTGCGTTGTGGCCTTAAAATGAGTGCAACATTGGCTGGCTGACTGTATGCCACAGGCTGGCGTTGCGCCAAACTAGCAAACTTGAAGTAGCGCAAAAAAAAGAGAAGAAAGAAAAACAAATGCCACAGCTTGTTGCAAGACCCCCTCATCGTCATCCTCGTGCTGTGCCAAGTGAGCCTAAGGCCTTTCGCTACTTGAGCACACACACACACGCATAAGTGGAAAGGTAGTGAGTGGCGAATGAGGGGGTGGCAGAGGGGGAGGCCCAGGCTCAGGCTCAGACTCAGGCCAAGGCATTGTCCTTTGCCACACCGCAGGCGCTGCGCGTGCACAACAACCACGAGCCGAGTGGCAACGTGGCAACGGCGGCGGCAATCCGTAACAATGTTGCCCACTCAAGACGCGCCCGGTATTCGGCTAAGGCGATAATGTGACAAGGATAACGAGCCAGCCAAGCAGAAGGCTTGTTATCAAGCCCAAGTCCGCGACAATTTCAGTCTGCAGACTCTCTTTACTCCTCCCCCTTTCAGCCCACTCTCGATGTCGTAGTGCGTAATGCGCTCATTACGTGACGGCATCGCCATCTTCATCGTCAACGACTTCGACATCGACATCGACTGGCAAGTGGCTTACTGTCGGCGGAAGTAGCTCCTGCAACTTGCACAGTGGAGCAAACGATCAATAAATCGATCGATTTTAGAGCATAATCAAAAGGAAATGTTTAAATAACAAGTCAGTTTAAGGAATAATCCGCTTTATATTTATATATATTACATAACCCCAGCTAATTGGCATGTTTGCCCCACTGTGGACCGTCGCTATTTCTCTTATTTTTCGGCTTGGATTTTCAGTTCAACACCGAACACGACATTTTCGTGCCAATTGCATTGCCATTCCCATCGCCTCAAGTTGTTGTCGTTGTCGTTGTCATTGCAGTTGCTGTTGAGTTGCAGCAGCTAATTAGACAATTGCCAGTGTATATTGCCTTGGTCGATAAGGTAAATGGATCTACGCAACGGATATTCTCGGCTATGCTTGTCTTCGGAATGGGAATGTCTTGTAAATTGATGAAATTGTTTTGAATGCAAGTGATGGAGCTAGAGTATTCAAACGATGCACATAGATTGGGAGAAGGACGACTAGTGTCCTAAGGGAAGAGGGTATAGTGGGATGGCTACAAAGGAAAGATCAAGTTTTCTTACATAAAAAGAGACAAGAAGCTAAAATGTATGTAAGTTAGGGGAAATAATTCAATTCAAGATATTGAAAGAAATATTAACATTGGTTTATAAAATGGGTAGAGTAGTAAAATGGGGAAAAAAAATATACTAACATAAATAAGGAATAGACAATATAAAATCTTTAAAACAAGTATTTTTGTGATGGTTTGTATTGTGATCTTTTAAAATTCATCAAATCAAGAAAAGTAAGAAATATAGTTTGATAATGAAAGTTAAAAGAGTGATAAATAGATTTAGATTTCCTTGCAGAAAGTAACAAATAATTTTGAATGAGGACTTGATCAATTGATATGTTCAATAAAGTATCAATTAATGTTTCTCTCAACTCTATAACTTCTATCTAAGAGTCTTCAATGTCTCAACTCGTTAACCCAGGTCCAAGTCCATTGCAATGGTACCGTCACTTTGACTGTCTGTAAGACATGACAAGAGGTCGATTGCCCCTGTTTGGCTCGATTTACATACGAGTATGAACAAGGGAAAGAACAGCCAATTAACTAAAGTGCGCCTAATTAAAAGTTAATCGAGCTTGAAATGCAAGCAGCCTATAGTGTTAAGCAAGTCGAGGCAGCTGCACTAATTAGCTCGGCTCTCACAAACAGAAACCAAAACTGAAGACAGGAGATTGGAGATGCAGTCGTTGAAAGAAAGAGAGTCGCTGTCACATGCTATAAATTTTCATAATTTGACAAAAACTGCACATAATTTCTAATGATCGGTAGCAAGGCTTACGAGTATTGCGATAAACATCGCCTCGTTGCACAATCCTCTGAATCAAAGGAACGAACGGCACTCTCTTCCTGAGTGATTGTGAGAGTTGCGGTCTATTAATTTGAAATGTCTTGAGATAAATTACTAAATGACTACCGCTTACGTGTGATCCATCCATCAATGCCATCATTAAGCCAAACATTTGACAGAAAACGAAATGAAAAGACGCTACGACGACGAAGTAGAGAAGCGATGGGATTGCAAACGGAAGGGGGAACAGGTATGAGAATAAGTATTGGTTCGAGTATGGGGACGGGAACCTAGCCCAAACAAGAATTTGCTCATTTCAAAGCGGGAAACGTGGACCCCACAGTGTGTCTGTGTGACATGACGACGTCGTCATCCACATCCACATCCACGTCGGACGTGGGCTCCTAGGGACCCAACGTCGTAGGGTGCTGTCGATAGGCTTAGGTTGAGGTTGAGTTCTATTCTCGGCCTAGTCACAAAGGGAGCCGCCACTGTTGATGGCTCGTTGCAAAAATATTTGTATGTCTCTCCCTCTCCCTGGCGGCAGTTGAAGTTGCAGTTGCACTCAGGCGTGTCCAGGTATTTGTTGTTGATTATGTTGATAAGTGGCCGCCACATATTTTTCAACTGCACTTGTAATAATTTGTTTGCCACTCATGTTCGGTTTTTTCATCGCCGACGTAATCAATGCCAATGTGAAGTGAGGCAGATTCATGTAGCTCCAAGTAGCTCTCGCCTCGCATTCCAAGCCTGGCCAGCTCGGCTGTGGGAGCCTCAATGGCAAATCGTCACCCCGATTTCGTGGAACGTCTCCTCCACTCACCGCTTTCGATTGCGTGCGGTTTGTTCTGGGTTCTCCGTCGCGCGGGCTTATCTTTTGATTTTCTCTCTTTTTTTCATAAATATTTTCGTTTTTTTTTATTGTTTTTGGTATTTTAATGAGTTTGTGAAACATTTCATCAGAAAAGGTCTTTTTTTCATTTACGGTCTTTGGAAAAAGTTTGGTTGTTATTAGCAGCATTTTAGATGAACTCCAATCGAAACTTTGATGTCGCAATGGGATTTGTGTATAATATGTCGCTACTTATATTTTAAAAATTGTTTATGTAAGAACATTTGGTGTATGCACAATGTACATATGAGGGATCTAATATAAGAACAAAGTTATATTTACAGTGGTCAGCACAATTATTTTCTAATGTGTTTCTAATTTTGGACAATGAAAACAAATAAGCACTTTTTACAATAGCAGGTAGTGCTTTACTCTACTCCTTTTAAATTCTCAATAATAATATTGACAGAAGATTGATAGCTAATAAATCCCCAAGGAATGGAGATACTCCGCGGAAGTATCATTTCATTTGTAGTCTCTGTTTCATGAATTCGACATAAAAGTTAACCATGCGTTGAATACGAATCTAAGATGCCTTGATATACTTCTTATAAATGTTTTAGTATCTCTTAAAAATTTATGTGAGAATCTCTCTGCTTAGATTTTACCTAAATGCTTCGAATAGGTTGGCTTCCTGGCTTATTAGAGAGCAACAACTAATAAAATTAATCTATTTAAATGTATTTAATACTAGTTGATAAATTTCGAACTAAATTCAGTTGATTAACTTGTGGAATTGTTGTAATCCTCTTTGCCTGCAGTGAATTAATACAATGTTACCTTAGCCCGATTCTTCTTAAAATGTAATATTTCCTCTCAATTTGCAGGCCTTACACACATACAGACAAGCTCTCACGCACACACATAAACACACAACGGAATTGCCTTGTTAAACCTGCCACCTGCCACCCGCTCACCTTACCAGCAACTTGCAACAATTTACCTGAAGTTTAGAATTTTTTTGTTGTCCGGCATCCTCCGTTGTTGCAACTTTCTACATTCTATATCCTTCACACACACACATGGAGAGAATTCGCCTGATGGTAAGTAAATTTTATGTTTTATTATATTTAGGTCAAAGTTTTTAATAGTTTTGCATGCAGTGCAACTTTTTACTGGGCCACAACAAAGTAGCTTTTGTGGATTGCTCCTTGTTGCGAGGAGTACTCCTTGCTCCTGCATATGTACAACTCGCCTCTGAGCCTCACATACATGCTGAGAATAGAAAAGATTTCTTTATGGCAAATTTAAGTAAATGTTGGCCCAGGCATCTGGCTCGATGGCTAGATGGCCAGTGCTGAGTAATGCTCAAAGTTAATTCAATTAAGACCAGCTCTTGCTCGGTTCTATACCTTGCCTTGCCACATGCCTGGCGAATCAATTACAATGCCTGCCCCACATTGGCTGCATTTAACGGCTTTTAATTGCAACGAACCGCACGAAATGTCAACGGCAACGGCATCGACTTCAACTTCAGGCTTGGCATATTTTTCGGCCTTTTTCTTGGACTGCTCCGGTCTCTCTGGTCTCTCTGGGGACTGGCTGCAGGTGCCTTTGGCTTTGGCTCAACCTCACTTTTTGCATTCAAACTCTGCTCTGCGGCTAACCTAGAAAAAAGAAAAAACGTCTTTTTAGATTTGTTTTTTTTTTGCTCAACTTAGTTTTTCGTGTACTCGTTCAGGTTTTTATATATTTTTTTTGTCGTTGCCCGCATTTTGTGAAAGGCACAAAAACCACGTTGATGTCGTTGCTATCGTCGCCGCTTTGAGATTAGTTACACTTGTGCTCCATTTAAATGGCCCGGCAACTAAATTATGCGAAGTTCTCTACTTCTCGTCTCTCTCTCCCTTTCTCTCTGTCTCTCTCTCACGCTCGCTCGCTTTGTGGCAAGCAGTCGTTGCAGCAGTTAACTGAAAAGTTTTTCGAGCGACCTGAAAGAAAAATAGAAAGTGAAAGACACGGACACATCCAAAAAACTGAAAAAAATTGCAATCAAAGTGTTTTTCCAGCTGATGTCGACGCCGCCCTTTCCCTAGGTGAATGTCGCTCCATCTAGGCGAGAAACTTTCCCAGGAATTCTGGCCGTTTCAATTGATTTAATACTTGAAGTGGTTGGGAGAGTGGTTGGCACAAACATTCTCTATATCTATACATTCGCATATTTATCAATCAAAACTTATTAATTATTTCCGATTTAGTTTTCAATGTACATAAATATTTTGATTTAAGGCAATTTATATTATTATTATTTTTTTTGTAACAAAAAGATATAAACTTTTAATTTTTAATTATAAAGCTCCGATTCTTTAAAATATATAAATTGTCCCTAAATAACAAAGCGCTAAAAAGATATTTAGTTTATCAGAAATAATATTTTCAAAGTAAAATTTTAATATGTTTACCCATTTCTGAGTCGGTGGCCTGGCGTTTTATTGATATAATTATTTATTGTATTAAAAGCAAAGTCTCTTCTATAATAATTCATTAATAAATAGTATTAATAATTTTTGTATTATTTTCAAAATTATACTCATCGTAGCTCGAAATTAATTTATTAATTATTTTTAAGCTTTAGAGCTTAAATAAAAATGTTTAATCCATGTTTAGCTATTTATAAATTTTATGGTTTTTTTTAAATGTCCTTTTCACAGATTTTCAAATGAGAAATAAATTTAGACTTTGAAAGTATTTCCTGGTTTAATCTATCCCGGTTGAGCTATATTTAATATTTAGATTTAAGCACCTGTCATAATAAATATTCAACATAAGCCATTACGTAACCCAACTGTAAACACTCTGACCTTTTAACTAGCCACTTTATAAATCTTTCATTGTCGAACACTCACCTGCTAATGGAATATCTGCTGCCATACTGAGGGAAGAAGTCTGTCTGCAGGTCTGTGGAAAGTGGAGCAAAAATAAAAGTTATGATTTAGAAATTAAAGTTTGAATTGTGAACTTTAGTGTGAGGGCGTGTTCTTGAAAATGGGCGTGGTTCGTTGCTGGAATACTACAAAATGCATGCATGTAAGTAGTATGTGAAAAGTTGTTTGAAAGAGTTTTCAGCAAGAATACCATACAAAATAAGTGGCTAATGACAAAAATATAAAATGTCTGCTGTTGTAATGGATCCATATGGAAAAAGATGCATATAAAAGTTAAGGATATGTCTGAAACTTTGCGAGCTAGCAGGTGGCACTCTAAAAAGTATAAGAACTTGTTTAAAATGGTTTGTAAGATAGTAATCAGGTATGAAAGCTTAGGTCGAAAATGCCCGACTACGAGATACCCGAACCATGACTAGGGTCCTTTGCACGCATTTGCACATTTGTGTAAATATATTTCTTGTATAACGTTTGAGTTTGTATCTGATCGGAATACAATTTTCTGTGCACTATAACTTTAAGATACTTGTTATTATGTATTATTATTTTCGTTTCGATTATTGAGCGATCGGGGGATGAAATCTAAAATCTACAATAAAAACTTAATCTGCTTGAACATATATGAAGTCTTCATTCTAAATTTTGTATTTCTATCTCTTATCAACTTTGAGATTCTTTTGTTCATAAGTTGACTCGCTTTTGATGTTGGTTAAGATTTTGTCTGTTACACACATTTACACCAACTTAATATATCCTCGAGCAGGGTATAAATTCAGTTCATGTCTAAATGAGTGCAAAACTTAAATATAAAATAATAATTAAGTGAATTACAAAAATTAAACACGCAACTCTATTTGTGTTTTGTTCGCAAATACTGCAGATAGTGTTGATAAATCCCTGAATGTGGGCAAACAAATACAATTGCATTCTAACTCTATTTAAATTAATTATAGAACGATCTTTAAACCATAATTAGAAACACTCTTGTTAAACGTGGTTCAAAACAAATTGTCGTATTAAAATACTGTACACGTGCTGAGGTTAAACTATGCCAAAAGATTTATCTATTATATGTAGTAGAGTTAAAGTTAAACCAGACATTGATAACAAGTAAGGTAGCACATTCACCTGAGCAGCAAGTGTTGGTAAATGCCGCAAAGCAGCCACATGACTTCTATAAAACAATTGCAAATGCATTTTAAGTCCATTTCAATGCCAAAATTAATATGCTACCATAAAGTACAGCAAACGGGCAGTGCACTATATATTTTGACTCCTTCCATGGGTTGGCCTGGCCAGGTCCGAAAGCAAACCAAACCAAACTAAACCAAACCAGTCAAGGAGCAAGAACAAGAACAAGAACTCCGAGTAGTGCAAGAGCAACGGCAACCACAACTATGCACATGGACAGGAATATTCCCTAGGTGAAAGTATGTGAAAGCATGCCATAAATCGTTTGCCTGCTGTTCCCATGTTGTGGGTGGCTCTACAACTCAGATAAACCTCTCTCTCTATCTCTCTCTCTCTCTCTCTCTCTCTCTCTATGACTCTATATCTGTGTGTGTGCGTGTGTATCTGTGTGTTGATGTTGGCTAGAGCTACAGGCGATTAGAATTGATGTGGGTTACTAAGCAAACATGAAAGGCTATTACGTTAAGCGTTACGTTATGTTGCGTTGCGTTGCGGCATTTTACGAGCTGCCTGCAACTTTTATTGAAAGCGAAATAGTTTTGACTCTCGCTATGTTAGTGAGTTTCCCTGCCCGAATCCCTGTGTCTGGCTGTCTGTCAGTCATGTCAGTCGGTTTAATTATAAATTTAGCAAGTTTAAGCAGTTGTTTTCGCTCTGTTTTATTGACTAAGTAGTTTTTGCCGCAGATTTGTTAATTAGATCATCAGCTTTGATTTTGATTTGAGGTTGGGAAATGATGAATGACAGCATGAAATGGAATCTGCGACTGAAGAAGAACAACTGACTAATTTAATTTATATGTAAAGTAAAGTGTCAAGTAAACATTAACAAAATCTCAATGTTTACAATTAGACCCGTGTTCCTTTAGCTGTAATAGTTTGTCAAATATGACATGAGTGTAACAGACGGATCAAGGCGTGGCAGACTACATAAGCCAAATATATATGTTCTTGATCATAAAAACATCCGAGTAAACATAGTCAATAAGAAGAACATGTACCTATGCACACCTGTATCTCATAGGCTATGTATAAAAGCTAGAGCTATCAAACTTAATTTAAAGGTTCCCTCTTCCTCTACCGCAAATCAAATAAATATCGTACCGACATGTCCTAATATTTTTATCATAATCAGATAATAATGTACGGGATAACTTTTATATATTTTGAATATACTAGTATCAAACTTCATTGACCATCGATATGACTATAATGATATAATGAATGCGAATGATAAAGAAGAGTGAAGGGACATTAGAAAGCAACATTTCTCGAGATTTGATTAATTAATATTAAACATTAGTGTAATCAAATAATAATTTTTGGTGTGTAGTTTTTGCAACAGATTTCTAAATTTTCAATAAAATTCAGTTAACTGTCTTGATAATCATAGTAATTTCTCACATTGAAGCATTAATGTCAAGTGTTATTAAGAGTACCCGCATTGTTTGACAGTGTTGTGTAATGACCAAAACGCATTGGAACGAACACCTGTTAAAAATCAAACTCACAAGCAATGAGTCTAATAAGAAAACAACTTACATTTTATTGGTACAATGCCAATTTGTCGTACAAGAATTTGGTAAATGCCAAACGACATAAAAAATAGACCTCTACGAATTTCATATTTCTATGCACACATAAAATAAAACTACAACAAAAATACTGGTGTCAGTCAGAAGCAACAGAAACAACAACAACAACTGAACTTACAAGTGTTAGAGGTTTATGTTTTGTTTGTTTTGTTTTGTTCTTTTTTTGGGCCCCCTATGACAGGTCTTTGACATCCCACTGTGATTTTTGGACAGCCCCAGCGAGGCGGTAAAAAAGCTTTCCTTGTTTTTGTTGTTGTTGATTTCGCTGTGTTGCATATGTAAGTGTGTATGTTAATTTGATTTTGGTGTCAAATGTTTTGTTATTTCGTCGTTGTGTTTTTTCCATATTTTTTATGGGCTGCACTTTGCTTGCGCTTTTATAGCGACCGCAGTTTGTGCGTCAAGTGCTTCAATGTCCCCCGCTGCCTCCTCGCATCCTCTGTCCCTCTGGCAATTTGCCTCACTGACTCTCTGTCTCTGTCAATCTGTTTGATTTGCTTTTGATTGTGCGCACTTATGTCTTTATCGACAACAGCGTAATAATATAAATTATTTATAACATACACAAACATTGAGCAATTTGCAATTGAACACATTTACCCGTACTCTCACACATATTTGTGCATACATGCATATGTATTGGATACCAGAGAACATTTGTGTTGTTCTATCAAGTGCAATTCAAGAATTCAGGTAAACAATAGTCAAGAGCCATAGTCATGCACTTGTTATCTTGTAATATGAAATGAATGTATTTTTTAAAAGCGTCTTGAAATAAGACAAAACAGGACAGAAATTGCATTTTAATTGGACAAATACCTAAATTGACCTACAAATAACAATAAGAACCACTTAATTAATAATGGAAATAGTATGCATTCACAAAACGTGTATGAATACGTATTTAAATGCTTATTTACAAAGATTCAATCAATTGTATACTCCAAATACCTTTACAAGAGAAAAAGGTATAGTGACGAAACAATAATTAACCTCTAATATTTCAGATACCCGAGATTGTGACGAAGGATATTAAACTTGTTATACAAACTATTCCACGAAAGGCACCATTGGCCTTTTTAATTAGTGAGTCTTAGTGAGCACTTCTCTTAACTAAATCCATACACTTATTCCTAGGAATATTCCTTAAATTTTCATTTTTGTGTTCCCATCATAAATTATATTAAGGGTATTGCCCGGAAAACTTTTCGTCACATTTTGCATTTGTTTTTTCTTTCAATTTGTTGTTAGCCTCATGTAATCAATTATTTTCGCTACAGTTAACAAAACAAAGTCATTTATTATGCCGCAAATTATTTGTCACTATTTTGTGCACTTGTTATATTTTCGGTTGTTTTTTGTATTCGTTTTGGTTTTGGCACATTTTTCTGTTTATCGGCCCGAAACGCGGCACACATCTGAGATCTGGTCCCATAATTAATTTGGCCACAAAGACATCCAACTACCGTCGGGCCCCCAACAATGGCAAACAAATTGATTAATGACAGCGAATTAAACAATAATCGAGATAGGCCGCAACTGAGGCCCTAACCGGGCAGCTCTTGGCCACGAGAGAGGCGAAATGGGCGTGGCTACCTACCAAAAAATGTTGTTCGCCCACGCGCAAATTTTTTCGCACACACATACAGAAAGTTTTTATCAACGGCCAAAAATGTTTGTTATAGTTGTTGTTGCTATTGCTGTTGTTGTGTCCGTTCAAAACAATTCATTTAAATAATAGCCAGGCCACTTCCCAGGCCAAAATGGAGGAAGCACATCATTTTTCATATTCTTGTGCGTTTGGCCCCAGCACGGAAATTAATAATGTGTAATTAATATTTGCTTAAACGGAATCGTGATATTCGTATGCATATAGACAATTTGGACTACAGTGAGGCATGCTTAAATAGTAACAGTAGGACTTTAATAAAAAATGGTTTTTCTGCTTTGCGCTTATTATCAGATTACATTGATTTATATAAAAATATGGTTGATTATATTTTAAAATAAAGCTAAATTTTTCACCTTTTAATCAATCGTCCCTCTAAGAGTATTCCACTCATAGACTCCATTCAGTGGCACTCGAAGTGTAATTAGAACTCCGATTTTGCACATACTTTAAAAATCCATACTCAACTGCTTCAGAGAAGGATCTCTAATTTCTGCTTCAAAGCATATTCTGGGCATAATTTTTGGCACACATGCATGTGAATAATACAAGGAAATATGTCGCAGACACTTGAGGCGTATATTTTCCCCGGAGGGGAACTTCATTTATGCTGTGGCACACTCACACACACGCACACATTATCAGAGATATATGCACAATGCAACAACCCCCAAGAAGCAACCCAGTGCCAACCCCAAAGGCAAATGCTGAGCTCCCGAGGCCCAAACTCGGGGTCCTTCTGAACATGCACTTCAACGTGCCACGGCTTGCACTCTCAATTATGACTTAATTCGTATCTAATGGATATTTTCTGTGAAAATTTCATGATTAATCGCTGCCTTGAGGGCAGCCCGCCAGAAAGATGCCAAATTGGGGTTGCTTGACGGAGGCCGAGACTTTGACTGCGACTTCAACTGCGACTGCGACTGCAGTTGTTCACACATGTTCACAAAAAAAAGTGTTACCAACTGTGGTTTGGGGAAAACAGTCGAACAATGCTCGAACCACCCCAACCACTCGCACCACCCGAGCCATAACTCAGCTTACAACTTTCAAGCTCTTTTTCCTTTTTGAAAATTTGCGATTAATACTCCCGCACATGTTTTTAGAATGTGCTCATGTTGAGATTGTGGTGGGTGGGTGGTTAGAGGGAGAAGGGGCAAGAGTTGGGGTGCAATTGTTGGGGTGTGTCAGGCGACAACGACATCGTTTTACTTAGGCAGCATATGCGTTGGTCTACGGCAACAACGATGACGACGACGACGTGTTGCAACTTCCGGCAGCCGGAGCCGTTGAGCAAAAAAATGATTACGCGGCATTTGTGCCAACAACCGGCGACGCTTTTTGCAAATACACTCTCCAAGAATGCGACTTCGATTCCCCGCGATTTTCCCACTCCTCTAAATTTACCACGCTTCGCAACTTGGTTTGCCGGTTTTTTGTAAACAAAAATAGGAAAAAAATTGCAACCAAATCGGAACGCAGCAACAACATCTGCAGTCGGCGTCGGCTTTTTTTTTATCTATGACTCACCAGCGCCATCTGTGTGCGTTTAGCAGAACTAATAAATGCGAGCGGGGGTTGAGAAAAATGCATTTTTATCTACGGCTAAGCATTTGAGAGAGGCCAAGCGTCTGAGAGCAGGAGAGCGCCAATGTGCCGGCAAAACAGAGCACTCGCTCTCTCATTTTTACTCTCTCCTTCTTTCACGCTCTCACTGTCAGCTTTTCGGCTCTCTGTTTATCTTTGGCAGTTGCATGCTATGCACATTTTTGTAGTTGTTGCTGCTGTTAAAGTTTTTGTTGTTACCATGACCGCTCCCAAAAATCTGATTTGCATTTTGCATGCACTTTTAGCCGCAATGGAAGTGTATTGATATCAAGTTGTTAACTGATAAGAATTATTGTATTTTTTTAAATTTTGTGTGGAAGTTGACCAAATATCATGATAATTTTCCTAACTTATTACTACACATAATATGTTACATTTTGAGTAAAAACATTTGACAAAATAACAAAACAATAACAATAAAAAATAAGGAATTAACCCAATTGTTTTTATTTGGAAGTTTGGTTAAATATAACCTATTAATATTTCTTTTTTCAATTGTTAAATCATTTTTTAAAGTAATTTTTAATAAATTAAAACAAAAAAAATATATGAGAATGATAATTTTTAAAAATTGCTGATTTAAAAAATTTTTATTTTGTCTTAATTATTTCTTTCAGAAAATATCCAGATCAGTTCTTAAATATACTGTTGTAATATGTTTTAATTGAGTTTACAATTGCTTACACATGTATATGTATTTATGTCAACCTGCATTTCTATCTTTGTTTGTCTTATCATTCTCAGCTCCTTAGCTCCACCAACAATTAATTTTCTCCAAGGTATTTTTTCCTTATGTTGGTCCTTAACATTTATTTCATTGCCATGAATTTGATTGCCCGACAACTTCTTGGAATCAGTTAGAGCAGTTTGTCTCACATGGTAATTTTGCACACCTGTGCCCATTACACACACACAATTCATACCAATTGGGCATCAACACACACTCACACACACATGCACATGCACACGCACACCCAATTGACACTCGCGCGTGTGGCAAATTCTTTGGCTGCAGACGGAAAAGCAACAGAAACAACAACATAGACAACCAAATTTTAGTCAAGTTTCGAACCCCAAATTTATCTGACTCAATGAGAATCCAATTCGAGTTTGACTCAGTTTCTCTCATTCTCACTCTCTCAGTGCTCAATGCTTATCAGTGCCTCTCAGATACTTTTTGCATTTCCCAATTCATTAGACTCTTTCGTGTGTCGGCGTTCGTTCGTTTGTTCGTGTCGTTGTCGTGTTGCTTGGTTCGCATCTGGCAGATACTTGAACTGAATGCGAGAGCGAGAGAGAGTTGAGAGCTCTCAGATAGATTTGGCAGTCGCAGTCAGTCAACAAACAAGTTTCGTCGCGTGCGGTGCCCGCCTCGCTCTCAGATACTTTTTGCCAGTTGAGCCGAGTACGTGAACGTGTCTGGACGTTTTTATGGACAACCGACAACTTTGAGATACAAAATACCCCCGAAACATCAACCGAAACCGAAAACAAAACCAAAACTCAAACTGAACCGTTAGCCAACTATTACAAGTTACCACAAAATTTGGTTATACGTCCCGAGCAGAAATAGTCGCAAGTGTTTTGCATTATTTTTTTATTCGCGCCCGTGCAAATTTCCGGTTACCCCCCGGCAATTCACAATCCCGCAGCCCGCAACCCGCATTTCGAGCCCGTGCTCTCTTGCGTGTCTAGTGATCAACTCGTTTACGGGGAGACGTGTGTGCAAAAAAAAATTCATGAAATGTTTGCGCGCTTATGAATGTTCAATCGCTAAACGCGTATCTCGCAGATACATTTGCCATAATTCAATAATTCGTGCAAATTTCGCGTGTTCTTCATTTGTTTTGCCGAATCTTAATTTGTTTCAGCAGTGTCGGGAAAATTGACACCCAGTGTTATCATCTCTAGCAGCGCACGTCGCACAAAATTCCAGCGTAAGTTTTAATTAAGTTCGCTTTAAGCTTTATTAATGTCCAACATCTTGAGTTCTAACTTTTTTGTTGTTGCTGCTGTTGTTTTTGTTGGCTGTCAGTTGAGAGCTTGCATGTAATTTATATCTTCAGCTTTGCGCTTTCAACTTAAGTAACAAGTCATGAAAATGCCTCAATGACGAAGTGACAGTTGTTTATGTACAATCTTACAGTTGTTGTTCTTCTTCTTACTTCTGTTGTTGTTGTCAAGTTGTTCGATCGATAAGTTTTTATGAGTTTTCGGTTTGTAAAAATTTTAAATCATTAATTATGTGTCTATTTCATATTGCTCTGTTTTGTTTATGGTTTTGTTTTTGTTTATATTTTTTTTCTCTTTACCCTCCAATATTCAGTGCTGAGAGAACAGGTTTCCTCTGTTTCATTAGAAGGTTCTAAAGCTTGTCCGATTCCAGGAACTTGCTAGGTGTTGTCTTCACTTTGTGTGTTTTTTCTCGCACTCAGATGCGAATCTGAATCTGAATCTTTATGAATGAAGTTTGATCTGAGGCTCGTCTTGGAATCCCGTGTCAGGGGCGGTTGAGCCTCTGGGCGTCGCGACGTCAGAAATGTTTGTGTTGTAGATTTTTATGTGGAAACGCTTGACACTTCTGGAAAACAGTTACCATTCTTGGCTTGTTCTTTGAGTGATGGAAGCTGCTGATGTTTCCTGGGCGTGGTGTGTTGGCTTAGAACAGTTGCTTAATGGCCTAAACGTGATCTGGCATAAGATTGGGTTAGACTTGTGTTAGTTGAATGTTGTGTAACATTAAGAGAACTCAATTCTTGACAAGTTACCTGTCATGTCTTACATTTCTCGCTGAAAAAGTTGCTTGTAGAGTTACGCGAACTTCAAGAGTTCAACGAGCTTAAGAAACCATAATTGAAATTTCAAAAACATATATTATTTTTAGGAAAAACTTCAACTAATCTAGTTTTATAAGAAATTTAAATTAAATCCGAAATCTAGATTTACTATTAAATATATTATGAATATGTAGAAGAACTGACAGCTTCCATGATAATGAAGATATGAAGAGATTAGTAACACTTTAGTTCTTTTAGCAGTTAAATCATTCATTCAGTATTTTTGAATTTGTACCTTATCTTTTAGTCCAAGCTTTTCCAATTTATTTGTCTATGAATCTATTTACTCATACTTCCCCGATCTCAGCACGTACTCATTCTGCAATATTACCCAAAATTCACTTACAATTATCTGAATTTATTACAAAAGCTTTACCATTTCATTAGGTATTAGCCAAAACTTGCACAACTTCTAACAAATTCACACTATTTATTCACACACACTGACAACTTTTCGTAATCGCATTAACAAATTTGCGCAGCGTTGGGAAAACCTTTGCAGTTTTCCCATCAGGCGCTTGCAACATGTGAAAAATTAAAAGTAATTGGGAGGGAAACTGATGTTTTCTATAAACAGAAAATATCAGCGTTAAATAAACAGAGGCAGCATTCGAGCTAATTACGTTCTCGCTGAATGGGCATATCATCAGCAGCATGATCAAAGAATATCTCGATATGAGTTTGTATCTATGAATATTTATGTTTGGGTTTCATTCTCAACGCTTGCCACTTGAAAATGTTGCATAAGCATCCAACGCCCTTCCACATGCCACATTTTAACCTTGATTAAGTTGACGTTCTAATGATGCTGCTAATGCTGCTGCCAGATGACGATAATGATAATCTTTAAAATAAACGAGGAGGGGGCAACAACAGCAACAGCAACAACAACATCATCATTAACAGCTTCTTTCACATTTGCCACGACTTTAACACCGCGACGCGGGTCTCGGATCTCAGATCTCGGGCCTCGGGCCTCGGGTTCGAAGCCCCGTGTTTTTAATTGCTGCCTGGCACTTAGCTAATGTAATTTATATTACATCTTATGCTCCAAAAGCTTTAAGTAGCCAAAAAAAAACAACAATAAAACAACAACAACAGCCAGGAAAAACCAGCAGCAAAGTGCAGCAGCATCCGAGTTTCGATTCTGAAAAGTGCCCCAAAGAACGAACCGAAAATGTGAATGAATAAGAAGAAGAATCTGAAGATGGAAAGAAAAAACTTTTGTTTATATTTACCTAACATTGTACTTGAAAGATATTTTCGTTACTTTTTTGTGGCACTTCCCCCACTTTGCCCCCCCCTCAACTCCTCTGCCTGTTTACAGCTCCGCGTGTTTGTTTATCTAATGGCTAAAAAATATTTAAGCTGTAAAATTGTTGCCGTGAGATGGCTAAAAAGTTGACTCGCGTTAAATTCTGTTTTCAGTATTTACACAAGACATAAATACTTTTTGAGAAGAGAGTATAAAAAAAGGTTAAAGTGGATAAAGTCTAGAGTCCAGTTTGGACTTCTCTCGTCTCAGATAAAGTCGCACATAAAACTTGAATAATACACAATTTTCCTCTTGCTATATTTGAAATTTATGTAAATTTTTAGCTGCCGCCTGTCGTTGTTGCTGTCTCTGCTTTTGTCCCTGTCCCCCATCCCCTCAACTGTCTCACCTGTCTCTGCTGTTATCTTGAATGTTTTTCCTGTTGGTAATTAAAAAGTTTTTGCTTCTCTCATTTGCGTCTCGTCTGCTCAGATTAGCTAATGCAGGTTGAAATTTCAAATTTGTGTGTGTGTTAAAATGGCCTTGGAATTGGGCTATAAAGCTTGTTAGTGTTAGTTTCTTGGGCGTATTAATGGCGCGAGGCCAACTGATAAGCTGGCAAACTAACAGCCTTGAGTTAAAGACGTCTTTTAGTAGCGGTACTTTGTGTGGTAGTAAGTGGCTTTTAATTTAAGAAGTTAACTCAAGCTTTCATTGGGAGTTGATTGATGTCTTATCAACTTCTCTTACAGGGTCACTAAATTTCTTTCATGACTTTATTTAACTCCTCAGAGTGATTCATCTTTATTATTATGCATCAGTAAGCTGCGATTCTTAATTCAAGCCACTTTTGTTTAGTTAAAGAACAACTCTAACTTTGCTAACAAGTTGGGCGATACCATCGCCAACTGATATTCATTTGTATTAGCTTGGCTCTGTATGTGCTCTGCCATGTTTAGCATACAATTCCATTTGCCCTCAATCCACATTTGGCAACACGTCTACTACTTCAGCTAACACATTCCAGAACCATATCATTTGGTCAATCAATTATGAATACTGAAATGCCTGGAACTTGGACTTGGATGCTAATCAGTTGTTGTCGCAATTAATAAAGCCAAGAAACATATTGACGGGGCTCAACTTTGGAGCTTGAGTATTGAGTTTCAGTTCAAGCCTTGACCTTGCCGTAGAATCTGACTGAAAAGCTTAAAACAAAAGATCATTAGTTGGAGCTACTAATAAAAACGTTTGATTGCCCATAATTACGGTTAAGTTGAAATGACAGAGGAGACGCCGCCGGGTCTACAAGTTGTTAGCCCTTGTGCCAAAATTAGTTTAAACGTCTTGAGACAGAAGACAGCCAGAAAACTCGTTGGCAAACTGTCGTGTTGCATGCATTTTATGGCTTCATTAGTCTACAGAGAGAGATGGTGGATAGTGGAAAAGTGGGCTGGTGGGAGGGGGGGGGAAGAAAGAGAGTGAGAATATGTAGTGACAGTGTGATGTAAGCACAGACAATTCTGATGAGGAGGAGACAGTCATACACAGGCATACACGTCTAATTATGTGAATGCTGTGTACATCGCGTCGTATGCATAACATAATTAATAGCCATAAATGTTAATTGCGCATACGCCACGTTAACCAACTATTTGCTGGGCCCTGAAAAACTTTTATGTTTGTTTTATTGCCATGCCTGTCGTCTGTATTTATATTTTCCCAGCTTTGAGCTTGTCAATAAGTTCTCCTCAACGTCCCTCTCTATAGAGACACGTGTCCTTAGCCCCCCCTAGAAATATATTTGTTTGTATTTGTCTAGGTGAAAAGTGTGCGTTATGAAAACATTTTCACGGTGCTTTTCCTTTGCCTTTTGGCATCCTTTGTGTCGTCGTCGGCTTTGTGCCGAAAGTTTTTTGCCAGTTAATTAAGCAAATATTTTTTGTTTACCAAGTTAATTTGCTTTGTAGACCCCAACAGTCCATAACCCATCCTTTCTATCCTTTGCAGCAAACAACGTTGACATGTGCGGGTAGCTTAGGTTAGTTGCCTGTTGTTGTTTTGGAAATTAACTTGGCTTAATTTGTAGCTGGCTTTTGGGCAAAAGTTGTCGCTAAGATAGTTTTAGGGGCCATTTAATCGCTCGGTTGGCTTACTGCTTAAGTTGAATTTAGTCTAGCGACAAATTCAACTTCAATTTAGTTTAAAGCTCTTAATTTTCACTTTGAGTGTATGCTGCTAATTACTTTATCATAACTTGAACATAAAGTAATTTTTACGGAAAAACTTATGGGCAGTTATAGGAAGTTAGTCGAGCTCTCAGCTTAAAGTCAGATTACAAGTCGAGGCTGAAAGTTTTTAAATACTTTAAAGCTGCTTAAACATTATCAATAAATTTCAACTGACTGAAAGCTTTAGCTAGCATGTATATTAATTTAACATTTGCCCTTAAAACCATTTAAACAAAAGAAGAGCTTAATCTTAAAAAAAAAAACTACTACAGCAATTCACGCGTATTTTATTGTTTCTTATATCTAGTTCATGAATGGAGATTTAACTTAATATCTAAAATACTTAAATCCGCAATTTGAAACAAAATTTGAATATCAAAACAGACATACTACGCTATCATTGCAAAGGGCTCTAATATTTTAAGAGTTTGCTGCATGAGCTTTATATTTGTTCTTCATATTTTTGGGAAATTTCTTGCTGATAAAGAAAATTTTATATTGCTTCGAGTATCAATAAACCCATAAATTTTAAAACATAACACAGAACTTGCGCTCAAAAAAATAAATAGGAAAGAAATTGTTGTCATTGTCGTTCTCGTTTTTCTTGTTGTGAATAATGTTGTTGTTTTTGTTGTGTTGTCAATTTTGTTGTTGTGGTTTTTGTCAGCCTATAATTCCGCAATTCACGCTAGAATTTATTTTCATTTTTTTGTTGTACTATGTTTTATTTGTCTTGGTCTTATTTATGGTCTGCTCGTATTCCGGGGGCGTCAACTATGTGGCCACAGAGCATCAGCCTCTACGTCAGTCGGGTTCCCTTTTTTACTTATCTATTTTGTCAAGTTCGAGTGTAACAAATTTTTGCATATTTTGTCATAAATTTGTACCCGACTGTCCCAGTCCCTGTGCTATTTTATTATCGTGTTTTCGCCCATGTTTGCTATTTTCCGCTCTTTACTTGGTTTTTATTTTTGGCCAGACCCCGACAATGTTGTGCTATTAAATGCCTCAACAAATTTTAAATGGATTTTCATTGTTTTTATGGTCAGAAGTATATTTAGAAATGTTTATTTTTTGAAATACAAAATCTGAATGGACCAAAAAAACATGCATACAATATATTTTGAGTTGCGCCAAACAATATTTTATATGGTGGCAGGCAGATGGCCGAGAAACTTGACATGTGCTCATGAAATGGGCGGGCCATGATTGGGGCTAAATATTTATAAAACATTTGCTGCAACTTTTAGCATTTTCAAATAAATCGATTGAAACGAAAGAACGACCGGTAATGAACCATATAAACATTTAATTTACATGAAAATTAATGGGAAGTGCTGACAGCACAAACAGATACATTTGGAAAATAAGAATAGGTTGTAGTAAGAGAAATGAATTATATGTATATCAATATCTACTTTGGTACAGAAATACATTTAGTTAAGTTATCAACAGTTAATATCCATTCGAACCATTTATACTATTTATATATTTTTTTTCTAAAATGTAAAGTCAATATCTTTTTTTTCATAAGTTATTTAAGCCAAATCTATATATATCAAGTCTGTTTTTCCTATCTCTTTTCTTTCTCAATTGCATTTCCTTAGTAGATGGGCTATCAATCGGTTGATAACCCATTCCGTTACTATCTATAAATTATTTCAACATTATATTCTGGTTTACTCAATTCTGAGCCAGCTTACGCGCCATGGTGTTTACTGTCTTTGTCGCCTTCTGCGCTTCTGCTTTGACTTCTTCGAGTCGAAGTACACAAATATTGATCAAGAAGAGTCAGAACCATAAATACCTAAGTGAGCAGAGTCCATTAGCCGCGGCCCCAGTGTCGATGCCATCTATTCCAACAGCCACAACAAAGCGCTTGCACAACAATTGCAGGCACAGTTTATAGAAATCAGAACTTGAACTGAAAACTGAAACAGAACCTGACGGGGAAGGGAATCCGGGGTACCAAGTAGAAGTCATGCCTTGGGGCTAGTCAGCTAGTCGGCGAGTCAGCTACTCACGGGCTGGTTGAGTTTATCTTATCGTGCCTCTTATCAGCAAAAATGGAAAAGGTAAACAGTTGATAAGGCCAAACACTTCCACAGAGAGAAGCTTTGAAATCGTATTGAATCATTTGCCTGACTAAATATTGGAAAAATGACGCATTGAATCGTGATGACCACAAAGCAAAATGTTAGAAATCTTATAGATTTGATTAAACACTTAATAGCTCGCCGATCTCACCAAAATTAACAGAAAATAACAAAAAAAGTTGACAAACTGAATAGAAATGTTTTATAAACCATTTGCCGTCTATAATTCGTCTATATAAATTATACACAGAACAGTGCAGATAAATATCTCCCAGCTCTTGAATAAACCAATTTATCGGAGAACCTCTCTCAACTCTTGAGCTGACCAATTAAACAAAAATCTCTCGCTCACAATTCCCTTGTCGGTGTGAATGGCATGTTCCAAGTTTTTGTTGCCAAGAATCTGCTTATAAATACAATATCTGTTCCAATATGCCCCTATGTCTATCTCTCTCTCTCTCTTGGGCTTTAAATTTTTAAATAATTTCCATTTTAATTGGGACAACGTGAGTGCAATATTTAAACAGACGCGCATCCGTTTGTCCAGTAGTAAATTATGTTAATTAAATTTATTATTGTTTTTACTTCTTTTTTGCTATTACCGTCGTTTCATTCCAACCATTGAGCACCACTAACCAAAATATAATGGCCCAAATAATGGGTAATTATTATCGCATGTCGCTCAGTTTTCAGTTGTTGTTGTCGGTTCATTTACAACTGGCGACGTGTTTTGGGTTCTCTGTTTCTGTTTCAGTTGCTGATTTCATTTTTTGATTGGGTTGTAAAAATTAATTGCAAAATATGTATTTTTAATAGACTTTGGCTCTGTTCGAGCCTTGTTATTAAACCGATTAGTCTAGCAAAAATACAAAATTGAAAAAATTGCTTTGACTCTGATTTCATTTTTATGTTGCTGTTGCATGCTCAGAATTTTTAACTAAGTCGAGGGTTTCCAACTTAAGAAAATTGACTTTAACTAGCTGAGCTTAAATGTGCAACCAATAATTAAATACAGATATTTGTAGTAAATGTCAAGGTTCAACTAATTTAGAATACAAAATTGTTCACAAATTTTATTACACACAATATTGGATTTCTAAGCATAATTACTAAGAAATTTAACTAACAAAGATATGTTTAATTAAAGATAGCAATAAATATAAATTGCTAAAGTTATTTTTAATTTTTTTCACATATCTATGTTTACAAATGTTATCACTATAAGTAACTTGTTTTAACTACGTTATAAGCAACCATTAAAATTTTTAAAGCAGTTGTTTTAATGAATTTTTCAGTTTTGAACCAAACCCAGATAGGAAGATTTAAATATTTTCTCATTAGAAATGCTTTAAGATCGGGTTTACACTTAAGCATTTTTCTAAAGACCTGTTTAGGTGCTTACATCATTCAAATTCGATTTGAATAACCTTCGAGTGTGAGCAACCGTGCCAAATGAATGACATTTTCTCGACTGTACAGTGAACACTTAGTATAATCGCATATCGCTAATTTGCATGAAACTTTCGGTTTGTTTTTAATTCGATTCGTTTCGCTTAACACTTGGAATTATTTTTATATTTTTCGTGTATTTCTCATGCATGCGAAACGTGTTTTGCAATGCCAAAAAATGACATTATGAGACGTTTGACACAGTACCAAAAGTTTTTCGAGTGTAGACCCAGCCATGGGGCTTCTAAGTAAGCACTATATAAATAAATGACTTCATTTTACTGTTGTTGTTGCTGTTGTTTTGTTGCGCTGAGTGACTCGGACTTGGCTGTCAAGGTGAGTCAAGTCGTTTGTATTTAAATTTCGAAACGTTTTCAAATGTTCAGCAAGTTGAGAGCAAATCAGAGATACAACAAGGCAACGAGAGAACTTTACATAATTAATTAATAATTAGTTGCTTCATTGTTGGACAGGTGGACAGGTGGCGTCTGTGCTCGACAACACGCCCATACTTATCGAGTAGAAACTTTCAGCCCCTCGCTCGCTCGCTCGCTCATCATTAAATATTTAAATGAACTACATTTCCATACTCTTTCCACTTGCGCCGCAGCGCCCTCTATCGATCATTTATTTGCCTTTGTCTATGCGGTACACATGGGTTTGACCCAATAATTAGTTGCACTTAAGTACACATTAGATAAGTATGCGGTTTCATCACCATCTCAACCAGAGAAATGTGTTGACATTTTCTCTGGTGAAATTGATTAAAAGTAAATATTTTGTATAAAAACTCTTTTCTTCTCTCTCTTGCTCTCTCACCCCATATTTCCTTCTCTGTCTCTCTCCAGCTTTATCAGTTAGTGTTGTAAAGGGTTCGCTGTCCAGCCACAAATTACATACTAAGCTAACCAATGCCGTAGGGTGATTCAAAATTTCTGTTTAGTTCGGATTTTTTGATTGAGGGGAGGCACCCGAAATTATTGATTTTTTCTATGCGAGTTTGCTGATTTGTTGTTTGTCTGCCAAGCGCTGGCAGCGCCTTGTTTGTTTGTTTGTTTGTTTATTTGTTTATTTAATGTTTGCTTGACTCGAAAATAATTTGGGTTAAATCAACAGAAATGTAATCAATGAATAGACGAAAGCGCAGTACACACAACACCAATTGAAAGTTAAATTGTGAAAATTGTGATAGAGAAAAGTATTGTGTTTTTGTTGGCTGCATAATTGCTTCCTGGTTATGTTCAGCTACAAATTGTTTAACAATTTTTGTATTTGCCTTATGGTTTTTATATGTAGTGCCTCCATTTGAAGTGGGCGGCATTTCATCAAAGTTTGTTTAGCATAAGTTTTCGGTCTTCCGACGCCTTTACTTAGAACTTTCCATACGCAGCGTTGTACTGAATGAAAAATTATGTGAGCATTCAACTGTAAGCTTCTTTAAAAGTATTAAAGTTAAGATTTGAAAATTTCTTTAATAAAAGTACCAATAGTAAATTGTGGCTACTGCTATTTTCTGGTTATTTAAGCATTGAACTTGAGAGCATTGTTCTTTCCGTATAAATCAACTGAAATTCCCAGCGTTCTCAGCATTCGGATTTAAATTTGCAACGAACTTAAATTGCTTAAGTTTTCTCAGGCACGTGTCTTATCTCTCTTATTGGCCTCTAAGTACACAGACTAGTCCAGAGTTGAGTTGTCACAGCTGAACGGAAGCTCCGCTCGCTTTGAGCTGACGACCCCTCACACACTTATCAACAGCAATGCGTTTGAGAATTGCACACACACACAAATGAGTACACACATGCATATGTACACATACATGCATATATACGAAGTATTCCAATTAAAGTCGACCTGAGCTTTTGAGCAGGGGCTGAACCGTTGCAGTTGCAGAGCTTAAAGCGCCGCCCAAGTCAAACTAATAACGGGCTCAAGCAAAATGTGCTAAAAGGTTTGCAGGGCGTGGAGCAGTGTTGACAAAAAGCCATAAAATGCCAGACGCTGAAACAGTAGAAGCTGCCTCCTTCCTCCTATCTCCCCCCCTTCCTAATACTCTTCCAACTTCGCTGTGGAGTGTGAGAGGCACAAGGAGTAAGACGACGCACGTAGACAAGGCGAGCACATTGTGCTCTGGCGAAATAAAATGCTAAAATTATTCATTTTGCAAATAAGCAGCGTAAATATTTAATTAACAACTCAGCGCACACACAACAAGCTAAGACACACACACAATCACACTTGTGTGACTGTGTGTGTCTCCCTGGTCTAAGGTTTCCTTCTCTCCCTCTCACACTGCCGCACACACATATGACGGTAATATAATATTTATTTATACTGTCGCAGTCGGGAGCAGTGACAGTTAAAGTCACATACGAGTAGCTGCCGACGATGACGTCACGACAGCCGAGCAACGGTATTTCTGGCTGTTGCTTCGTCGTCACCTTATGCCTCGGTTAAAAGGGTCTTCGGGTCATGCGAGTCAATGACATGCTTCAATTGTTATCAGTTCGGTCTGTAAGCTGATCCATGATAAGCACTCATTTTTGATATCACAACGATTTGCAGCGATTCAAATAAGGGTGAAATGTTTGTAGATTAGAAAAGTTCCTCTCGGTATAAACTACAGTCGCCCCCAGCATATTTAACCCAGTACCAATTTCGATATATAAATTAAATGAAATTTTAATTCTTAACTGTAAACAGTAATTAATAAATCTGAATTTAAATTATTTACAAAAAGTGAAAAATAAAAATGAGAGTGGCAGATTATTAAACTTAATTTTCGAAGACTAAATTTAAATTAAAAGATGTCAAATATACAAATATATCATATATCTTAGGTTTTTCTTTAGGTTTATAGGTATATACTTTCATATACCATCACGCAATCGTTTACAGAGATGATGCTATAATAATGTTAATGTTAAGTCAGTTTCCCCGTCTTATACTATTTTGGTTAATTTAGTTATTGTTGGGAAACCTTAATTATATTCAATTTCACTCTAACTTTTTCCAAGACACGTGCTTCCGTTTGGAATATGCCACAATTAAATTAGATTTTTCTTATCTTACACCTGGTTTGTCCTGCTTATACTTAGTCTGAATAGTATTATTAAGATTGTCCCGCTCCACTTTAGTGTGATTTGCAGGAACTGGTCCAGAATGGAGCTGGTCCTACGGCTAAACGCTTGACTGACCTGAAAGGCTCAGGGCCTAGACCGACCGTTATATTCGAATTGGCCGGGTTCTGTGTGCCCTGACTAATTAAATTAGCCAAGTCTGCAGTCGAGACTAGCTAGAGTTGTTGTTGTTATTGTAGTTCTTCTATTATTGTTGTTTTGTTGCCTTCGTTTGGCTTTAATTGCTTCTGTGTGTTGTTGTTCTAAAGCTATGACTTAATAGCTTTAATACCGAGCTAATATCGACCACGTTGGCTACGGAAATTCCATTATCTTTTGTCGGTTGGGTAGAAACTTAAAGCGGCTTAGCGAAAATCGATGGAATCGCTAACTAAGAAATACGTTGCTTAATAAAGCAATTAATAACAAATATGTTTATGTGTTTTATAAGCCATCAAAATCGGCTCAGCACGTACCAAAAAGAGGCAAACTGTTGGCTCTGACTCTGGACTCGGATTTTATGAGCAGGTGCTTAAATATTCCATTAAAATAGCGTTAGAAAAGAGCCCACAACGTTGCCCAGGAAGTTGTTGAGGTGGCAAAGTGTAGTCAAGTTAGGAGTTCGGGACTCGGGACATAAAAAAAACTCAACAGGAAAAGTGTTGGATTTCGTCATTGTTGCGGGACACAAACAACTCGTAAAAGTCAGCAAATATTATTGCCAGACTTTGGGGTCGAGCTATTAAAATGTCATCATTCTGGCAGGGGATGAAGTGGCAAAGGGGTTGCCCAGTCAACTGTTACGATAAGTCAAAACACGCAACTTCAATACATGCGCCTGTTTTTATTGGCAGTCCAATTCCTCAGCTCTCCCAGTTGACGTATTTATTATTTAACACCTGGAATCAGTCAGTATCCCCCGGAGCGGAAAGAGTAACTGTAACAGTACGAGGAGTAGAAAAAGAAAAAGAAATAGAAACAGAAACCTAAGCGGAAAATGGCTATAAAATGTTGACCTTTTTTGCACGCACCCAAAGTCAAGACATCAGCCCATCAACCCTGGTGGGTGGTCCGCTTTTATTGGGTACTCTAGTTTTTACGAGTCGGCACACCATAAGTTAAAATATTTAAAAGTGTGCTTAATTATGCTGAGAAAAAACGCGTACTATAAACAAACTCTCTAGGCACGACAACGACGACAGCCCATAAAGTCTTTTTTGTAGAGTACTTTTCTATTCTTCAAGCCAACAAAGTAATTTCGAAAGGTTCTCTTAGGGAATAAAAGAAAGAAATAATAAGAGTTAGTCTAAAGTAGCTACATTTATTTCAATAATATCTGTGTACAATAATATTTGCTCTACAGGACAACAAATTAAATTCGAAAGCATAATTAAATAAATAATTAGAGTTAGTCTAAGGTACGAAAATCAACATATAGTTTCCTGACAATATCTGTGTACATACTAGTAATTCTTCAGGCCAATACAATAATTTCAAAAGCTTCTCTTAGGAAATAAAATTATAGTCTGTAGTATCTACATGGAATTATATATTAATATCTTAGTCAGCTAAAAATTTATTTGTATTTTAATTCTTTCTTTCTTTCTATTTTATTTCTTTGACATTTGTGTGCCGTGTACATGAGTTAAGTGCAATATAACTGCTCGAATATCTCATAAGCTTGTTGAATTCCAATGTTTGATGATTATTTTCCTTCAATCTTAATCTAACCGTTCTTTCAACTGCCTCTATTTACAGTTAAAAACCACAACGCACCAATTGCAATTCAGCAATCCACAGCTGCTAACTTTTTTTTCGGGTAAGTTTCAACTGTATATCGATCTAAACGCTCAACTGTCCAAGTGTCCAAGTGTCCAGCTGTCCAAGCTGCTCTGTTCACGTGTTGTTTAACACGCTCTGGCGGCTGCCTGTTACCAATTCCCCACCCCATCCATAATCCAGAGCCACTGTCTAACCTGAACCCATATCTAGACCCATTCCAAGACCCGAAACCCGATGGCATCGCCGCTGCTGTCGCTTGCTATTCATGTACGCTATCATAGACATTCAAATTGAATTACAACAAACACTGGGAACTGACAGCCGAATGGCTTTGGATGTTGAGTCCGAGTTTGAATTCGAGTCCGAGATGGTCGCATAAAATATGCAATTGCAAGTGCAGACATTGGAAGAAACTATGCGGAGTTGGAGACGCCAAACGGTCACAACTCAGGTGATATATCGCAAAACTAGTTTACGCAACATGTGGCATGTGCATTTTGCATGCCACACACACAACACAACTAACAGACGTGCCACAAAAAAAATTGACATTTTGACATGTGGCGGTGCCTCAAGATTTGCCACAGATAAACTACAAATGGTCAACGTTGCCTGTGACCGGTTCTTGTGGCTCAGGTAAAGTGTCTTTTAAATACAAATGTTATCTCGAACATGCAACAGAACAAATATCAAAATGTGTATACTCACTCACTCAGCCAATACGTGCCACGTTTTGTGGCTGCTACAATTTTTAATGGATTGACGGCAGACAGCGAATGCACATTAGAAACCGGGATCCTCAATCCCAGAGTCATGCACACACATGAGCATCATTCGCACCGTATGGACCTCAGATGCACTCACAGACTCTCCCCTCTCCCCCTCCTCTCTTTGGTCTCCTCACTCTTCACTCTTTCCTTCCTGAATGCGTCGACTGCTTTTGCATGCCAAATTTCGTTTGGCTTCTGCAGTTTGCGTTCAATAACTGGCCTCTAGTTAGCAAGTTACCAGTTACCACTTTGTCTAGGCACGTTCCGGCTTAAAGTATCTGCTGGATACTCGAACTGGGTATCAGTTACACAGTTAAACTCTCTTTCAGGGTGTCAATGGGCGTTTGCAGTCGGACTGTTGATATTGCATATATTTATTTTAATTGCATTCGTTGTTCGCATTGAGTGTCTTCGCTGATAAACAACGTCCAACTATCCGTCTCTTCGAGCCATGGCTTTAACTCTTGTTTGGGGCCTTGTTTTCGCTTAGCTAATTGGCAATTGAACGGCAGTTTGCGAGTAATCGAATCATCGAGTACATTGATAAACGTTTGCCATTTGTGACGAAGCCAAGTGCAAATCAAAGAAAAATAAATTACCAAACCACTTGAAAATAATTCCGTTAAGCAATTTCTTAACTTGGTATACATTTTAAATTAGAAAATAGTTTATCATGAGTACAAAAAATTTATAAAATATGTTTCTTTTTGGTGTTTTTTTTTTATTAATTTACATATTTTTATAAATCAGATTTTAGGACAGATCTTATAAAGTGCACTCAAATAATAAATGAATTATATTTATTAATTTGCCATTAATTGTATTTAAGTGAAGATATCTTTAACTTTGTCAAAAAACTTCTTAAGACATCGACCAGAATTTACTTACTTTTCTGTATTAAATTTTCTTTGATAAAAAAAAATTAAATGTAAAAATGTGTGCTTCAAAAAGTGTCTAACAGCTGTCCAAAGTTGAAATGACCAAAAATTTTTTTTGAATTTTCACTCATGCATTTTTCATACAAATAAATATCTAAACAGTCTTCGGCTAAAAGCATTCTTATGGCCAGGCCAAACGGCGTCTAGACGTCTGTCTGTTTTTTAACAGTCATCACTTAATTTCAGCCCTGCCCTCTGCTTTTTTCGATAAACTAATATTTGGGGAGAGAGAGAGAATGAGAGTCAGAGTCGCATAATTGATATTCATATGCAAGTTTGCGGTTGCATCTCATTAGCATCGCATCGCATATCCTTATATGATATTATGAGAATGTGTCGAGTGTTACCTGGGCTTATAAACAAGCACATAATCAGGCGACAAAATTGCGTTGGCAGCAGCCTGCCACATGCATAAATAAATAAATAATTTGCAACAATTACCATAAGTTGCGTTGACATCTCCACTCGCTGCAAAAGTGTTTGGATATTCAAGTTATGACTAACTTAGCATCGGCCTTCCTGCCAAGTCAAGCTAAGCCAAGTTGAGTTGATGATGATGATGTTGTCGATGCGGCGGATACTCACAATGATGATGATGATGATGTCAGCGAGCGCTACCAGTCGATAAACATAAATAGACTCCCCTCTTCATATCTCGCCCCCTCATAGTCATATCGTTAAGTGTTTGGCTTTATGGCCAATGGGCGACAGACGCATCTCAATTCCGACTTTGAGTCGTTTCGTGTATAACGTGGAGTCGGCTTTAATTAGCGGCTGACAATTAAATAATATTTTTGCCAGCTCTCCATCTCACTTCCACTCTGTTGCCCTCTCTCTTTCTGTGTGATGCTGCCGACTTGTTAACTCGCTGCCTGACAGTCTGCCAACAAGTTTTAATTACCAGCCGGACCAAAAAAATGTCTCCCGGGCAGTTAGTTTTTGATAGTCGCTGCTTTTTAATGACTCTCCATTCAGTTGCTGGCTTTTTTTTATTTATTATTGTTGTTGTATATAGTATATGCAAATACTAGTATTTTTTAACACATTTTATGGTCTGTGATTGTTATCCGCTCTTCCGTTTTTAAAGCTTTC